>JAUBOC010000082.1:114516-124593 GCA_032275365.1 Anablepsoides cearensis | reverse complement strand
ATGAACCCTCCAGGACCTGCTGAGGGTGTAGAGCTGGTCCAGTGTTCCAGGACCAGGACCAAAACCACACTGCTCTTTCGGAATCAGAGATTCAACTATCTGACAGACCCTCCTCTCCAGGACCCCTGAATAGACCTTACCAGGGAGGCTCAGAAGAATTCCGCCCACAGACCCACAACGTCCTGAGCTGAGGTCAGCAGCGCACCATCCCCACCATAAACAGTGTTGGTGGTGAACCTCTTTCTCCCCCTGAGACGCCGGATGGTGGACCAGAATCACCTTGAAGCCGTATTGAAGTCTTTTTTCCATGGCCTCTCCGAACTCCTCCCACGCCCGAGTTTTTGCCTCAGCGACCACCTGAACCGCAATCTGCTTGGACTGCCGATACCTATCGGCTGCTTCCAGAGTCCCACGGGCCAAAAAGACCTGATAGGACTCCTTCTTCAGCCTGACAGCATCCCTCACTGCTGGTGTCCACCAGAGGGTTCCAGGGTTTCAGCCACGACAACCTTACAGCCACAGCTCAGGTGAGTCGCCTCAACAATGCAGGTACAGAACATGGACAACTCAGACTCAATGTCCCCCACCTGCTCCTGAACGTGTTCACAGGTTGAAGGTTGAATCTCAGTCTGACAGGAGACGGTGTTCCTACAGTTCAGTTTATAATATTTAATATGATATATATATATTTTTTTCTCTCTCTCTCTCTCTCTCTCTCTCTCTCTCTCTCTCTGTGACTTACTTCACGAGTTTCTGCATCATATAGTTACGTTTGTGATTCGGAATCAGTTTTTTTCCTACGAAACAACGGGAAATAAGACAAATGCAGAAATAAATCATTATGAGTGTACAAAGCCACACTGCATGATTTTAATTTCAGCTTTGTAAAAGGCAGACACTAAAGTTTTACGCTAAAGTGTAGTGTTTGGTTTAGCCAGGAACAAACATTCCTGTAAAGTTTCACCAATGGGTCCCTTAATTTTGATAGCAAAAGTGAAAAAAAAGTTGCTGAAACTTCAAAATTCTGAAACTTCTGTTTTTTTTTGTTTTTGTGTCTGTGGGTGTGCGTGGGTGTGTGTGTGTGTTTCAAGCGCATGTGAAGTCAGGTCTTGACAGTGCATCTTTAGGGAATATTTTTGGAGTCTCATGATTCTGACAAGTAATTACACAGTTTCAGTGAATCTCACAAAACGAGAAAAACATGGCAAAAAAAAAAGACCCCAACATCACGACTGTTTCTGTCACGCTTATTATCAGAAACGGCAAGTACTTTTTCCAAAAACTGGTGAAATATTTGGAGGACAAAGTTTAGTTATCATTGTTTTTACATTTACTTCTGAGATACAGTTACCATACATTAAAAAAAAAAACATATTTTAGAACTACTAAGATAAAAAATAATGAGAAAATTTTTCACTGATTTTTTATCATTATTATTATTATTATTATTATTATTATTATTATTATTATTATAGTTTTTATTAAAAATAATTATATTTTACCATGAGGTATATATTAACATTTATAAATAAGAAAAATACAAATAAAATAAACTGTTAAAAATATATACATAAACAATATTATTTGTTATAAATAACATTGATTTCTGTGTTGACTGCAACCTTTACAATCAAAAGTAATTTCTGCTCCTCGGCTCACTAATAAAATGTGTCCAAAGCCGCAAAACAAGCTACAACTGTGATTATCAACTTGTGGTCCGCGGGCCTTTTCAAGGTCTTTTTGTGAAACTTTACGGCCAGTGGAGGTGACATTATAAAACCAAAAACATATATTGTGAATTTTATTATTTATTTATATTTTTACACTTCAGGACAAAAGAAAAAAAAACATTCATGGACAAGAAAAATACGGTATGTAGTTTATACCAAATTTAAAAAAATAAAAAAATAAATATATATTATTATTATTATTATTATGAGTGGCAGTGCCTGAGTGTTTAGGGGAAATGCCCTTCAGTGAAAGAGTTGTCCCTGGGCAGGACACTGAACTACCACTGTCTCTGTTGTGTGTACCATCAGTGTATGAATGTTTTTAAGCACTGATTATTCTCCATAGAATGATATGTTTGGGTTTGCTTTGGGTTTAAGACATAATAGAATTCTGAATAAATGTGTGTGTGAATGGGTCAATGAGGACACAGATTATAGTGTAAAGTGCTTTGAGCATCCTTGTTGGACAGAAAGGTGCTATATAAGTACAGTTAATTTGCCATTTATTGTTCTTATTATGTTTTAGCTCAGGAAACAGCTTTCTCTTTCTGAAAAATCTTCAACAATAAAAAGGAAGATATAGTTTTTCAATGAATCCTAACCATTGGTCTATCAAATACATCAAAACTAAAAATTTGAATCAGAATTTTTTTTCCCCAATAGTAAAGTTTAAATCTGACTTAAAATGCTCACCTGAGCAAAGACCAGAGCGGAGTAATGCAACTCATTCATACTAATTTATAAATGATATTTATTTTTACTTTTCCCTCCCTGTCAGTTTCACATTACGATTCTTTACAAAGAATTCTTGATTTGGAAAGGCAAACAGCAGCAGTTAGCTGTAGTACTTCTGATGCAACCTGGGACACTTCTAGCAAATATACCATAATTGAAATTGACAATGAAATAATGGTCACTTCAACTGCTATGAAATTGGAAAAGTTTTAAGAAAAAGGTTTTGGCCTTAGCCTCAGTCAGACTAAATATTAAATTGTTATATTGAGCCATTCACTAGAGATGTGATGTTTGCGAATGATCCGAATCATTTTAACGACTCATTACAACGAACAATAGGAAAAGAGTTGCGAACAGTAAAGAGCCGTTCGTAGTTTGTTTGTTTTTTTGTTTGTTTATTTGAGGAAGGAAAACATTCAGTATTCACTTACAACCATAACATAAATTGTTCCCATATTTTTTATTTGCTTTATGCAGACATTAAACCACAAGCCACAGTTTTCAATGTACTGTTTTACAATTTTGCTTTAATTTGTAATTGTTAAACAAATACACGCAGAAAAAAGCACAAAAAAAAAAAGGGGGTGGTCTTATCAGTCAGATGGCAAGTTGTTTAATGACTTGCAATAGCTCACAAAAGAGCCCCATGTCTGATCAAATTTTCCATAGTTGCCCTTTTTTGTAAAAAATCTTTTCCAATTTAGGAAATGACATAACATCTCAGAACCACAAAGAAACTGAAGGTGTTACTCTTCATATTTCCTCCCTAACCACAGAGGCGATCGCTCCTCCTTCGCTTTTTCACCGAAAACAAGCAGAGTGGTGAAGTACAGAAGCTCAGGGGGAAAGGGGGAGGGGCTTCTACCTAACACAAACACATGGTACCGCCCACATGACGCGATGACGGTATGGCATATGCGAGGATGTATCTCACTGCATGATTGGACAATATCATCCCTACTTAATGGCGTAACTCGTTCAGAATGAAACGACTCCATTGAACAGCTCTATGAAGCAAACAGCTCACCAAGATCCTGATCCCCTCAAAGATCCATTCATCCCATCTCTACCATTCGTTCCTCAGACTAGTCACAGCAGATCAAATTCAGATTGTTCAAAAAGCTTTAAGCGGTAAGAATAATTGTTCCCAACCACAGAAGCTTACTTGAAAAGATTAAAATTTTTGCTTCAACTAAAATAAATATTAGTTGAGACTCAAACTTTATAATTGGAAGTTACAGCATTATTACATAAATGTATTTGGAGGCAGGGTATCCAGTTTTACGCCATGTCTGCTGCAGAACACAGTGATGCAGACTGAAAAACCTGATTAAACTGGAGAAACAAATGTAGGAATATAATGTTTTTGTCAGATGAGTTCATACAAGTCAATAAAAACAGTTTCGTTATTATGAGCTTGTTTGAACTTGTATGGCCCTGAGCACCCATTAAGATTTTAATTTACCTCAAAACCTCTGTATCTATAAGCTGGTGGTTAGTTCAAATCTGCACAAACAAAATGTTATTAGAATAATTTCCTATTGTTTTGGACTGTAGTTTATTAATCTGACTACTTTTATCTATTTATAAAGGCTGAATAAAGGAACGAATTTTTAGAAATGAGAACATTTTATCTGCACATACAAACCAGGGCTTCCATTTACTGCATTTTCTTGCCAGCGTTTGGAAATTTTTTTTTAAATAAAACTTCCTCTAAAACAGATTCAGACAACTGGTTTTCAAGTCTGAAAAATATCTAAATAAAATCCGTGATAATTCCTCATCGCTGGAACCGGTACCAAGCAGTGGTTTCAGCTTACCTCACTGCGGCCGAGCGGTTTCATTATGATTGACTCAGTGTATTCCTAACTTGTTAAACTTTCTTTGTACTGTTTCAGCTGAGGCTACAGACAGATCAGCAAACAAACTGTGGAAAACCTCAAACCATTATTTTTCTTAATCACTGTCAATTATGGTTGTAAAACCACAGTTAAAAGATGTGTGACCACATCTTTTTTTTTTCATCCTACATAATACAGAACAAATACCTTAATCAGACAAAGTATTAAAACTACTGCATGGCACGACCTAAATGGATTATCTTAGTGAAATTCAATTAAGGGTTTTTCAAACTGACAAAAAATGTTTACTGGTCCCCAAAGCTTGGGTTGGGACCACTTATGGATGGTGAAATGTGTTTAAATGCCTTCTAAGCAATATTTGGACACTTAACACGGCGTTAGTCTGGGTCACAAAAGTCTCCGCAGCTTTTTTTTACTTGTCAAAGACTGAAAAGTTGGGAAACCACTGCATAAAAATATTGTCACGGAACAAATGCAGCCCTAAGTCAAAGGCATGTTTAAGTATTAATGGTTCCCTCAACAGGACATTGTATTATATCACATTCAATCAACTATCAAGGAGCAGATTGAGAAACTTAAAGGTTGGTTGTGCTAACCAACAGCTAAAATATTCATTATTTGTTCAGATCCCAACTAATCAGAAGTGTTTTGGCTGCATACCAGGAACAGAAACACTACTGGAGTTTTTTTTATGTAATACCTTCACTTCCTGTTTGTAACTACTATGCTTGGTGTTTATTTAGTTCTCTTTGGCCTGATTGAAGAAGAAATAAAGGAAAGTGTCATCTGTATAGCATTACATTCCGTGATGCTAAGGAAGTCATTACAAGTGAAAACTACACAGAACTTTGAGGAACTCCATGACAAACTTACAATGCTGGTGTCAGGGTTAAACTTTTATTTGGTTCTAAGAAGTAAACACATGACAAAAGAAACAACTATTAACGTTTACCAAAATACTTATCATTTAAACTGATTGTCTTGGTTTAATTTCTGAAAAACAACTAATTTATGCTACATAAACATGCTCTTTTGAACCTAAAACGCAGGTCTTACGAAGAGATAATATTTAAAATAGTTAATTTTATGCAGGACCTATTTTACCGTGCCTTTCTATTATAAATCAATCTCTGCGTAATTTTATTTTTAACCTTTGACAATTAATATCAACTTAAAAATGTGTTTTGTTTTTGTCTTTTTTTTTCCTCTAATTTTTTAGCATATGGACAAAATCGGTTAAGATGTGTTCTAGACAGTCGTGTCAGCAGAAAGAATTAAGGGGCAATAATTAGGAGGAAAAAAGGAATCATTTTTTTGGTTTACCAAAATGCCACTCAGTGTTCCCAGAAGTATCAAGAACCCTTTTTATTAGAAAGAAGTAAGGCTTTTGTCATCATGTGTCATATCGGTGAGCCACACTGAGTCCAAACCACAGGCTTTCTGGTGATTGGTGTATTGGAAGTCCTGCATCTGGAAGATATTTTACTTCTAAGAAAAGTATTGTTCAGAGACAGAGTGAAGGTCAGGGGGTCAAAGTCAGAGAAAAAGCTGAACTAATACTGCTTACTAAAGTTTACTTTACCACAATGGAGTGTTCTGATCTCTACATAAAACTACATAATCTAGTGTTAAATGTAGTGTGGTATGAAAACGTTTGTACTGAATACAGTAAAACCTCAGACTTGTCAAATCAGCCTCAGCTGTCAATATTCTTATCGTAAATTCAGTTTTTTTAAGTAATGTTCTTATCATTAACACAGATCTGAGTCAAGTGCTTTAATTTTTTTTCTTTGTTTTCTTTTTAATGAAATCCCACTGAAATCCATCTCGGTAGCACTTTATTTGAAGGGGTGTGGATAAGACTGTCATGATGCTGTCATAAATATGACATAACACCTGTCATGAATTTAAACGTGTTCTCATGAATGTTTATGACTGTTGTCATTAGTATTTCCTCTTGCCTCAATGTGTAAAACATTGGACAAGTTATTAAGAGTCATTACACTGACAAAGGATTTAAAACTGAGTCATTAGTATCTCCTCTTACCTTAAGTAAAGTGGAATAAGTAGGGCTAGTTATAAAGAGATCATTAAGTGTCATTACACTGGCAAACTCTTATTAACACCCTAACAAAACCAATGGACAACTGACGAGATACACTGTATGTGTTTTGCACAGTACTTGTTATAATTGTTCTTCCTCAAACAGAGGGTTCAACTTCCAGTGCAGCACATCAAACTTCTGAAATAATGATTCAAACAACTAGAACAAAATTACTTATTTTTTAACTTGGGAAAAATAAAAAGTTTGTTTTAACAGTCCCAGTTCCGAGTGTACTTGTACATTATTGAGAGAGGTTTTCCACTTTTTTCAGTTCAGCCGTCTCCTAACGTCCTGACTGTAAATACAACAGAGTATCTCTTGACAAATTAGAGCAGGGATGTCCAAAGTGTGGCCCGGGGGCCATTTGTGGCCCCTGAACTAATTTTGTGTGGCCCCTGACTTCAGTTCAAGAATTTTACTAATTTGTTTACAAATTAGTCCTCCCGGCACAGGTGTTTGATGTAGATGGAGACTTTCTATTTATTATTAGGGCAAATTTATCACAAATCTTACAATAACAAATATTGGCAAAAATACCAATTATTTGTCTTTAAATAACCAGACTCTGACTTCTATTAAAAAGCTGAGTTTGCTGCAGTTTAATCTGCTTTTAATTAATGTATTGAATTTGTGTGAATACAGAAAGCATTTTCAAAAAAAGAGTGACCTAAATCTGGATTTTTATTGATCAGAATTGACTAAATGGGGTTATTTTTTTCCACAATTCAAACCTAGAAAATTGCAAAATTTCTTTCAGTAAGTTCAATTCAAATTAATTAATCTAGTTTAATTTACATATCCATTTCCAGCAATAAATCTGACTACTTTATTTGCTTAATTGAAGTATTCTATGCTTAGTTTATTGTTGAGCAGGTAAAGGAAAATTATTTTTGGTCCTCAAGTCCTTCTGACTTTATGATTTTGGCCCATGTGACAAAATGTTTGGACACCCCTGATCTATAGCTTTCTGCTCACATTCATAAAACAGGAACTAATCTCATCATGAGACATTAATGTACTGCTGGGTTTCTATAAGTTTGTTAAACTACAGGAAGAGTTAAAGGGATAATTGAGATCTGGAAAATTTCTAAATTAACATCTTACCCGTTTTAGAGCTTTTTGAACAAATCAAAATAAAAAAGGAGTGTTAAGCTCGCTCCATACTTCACAAGACGTAAGGCGTCTGTTCTCACCTGGTTGTGAGATGTTCTTTTATTCATTTAGTTTTTTCGCATGAATATTCTCAAACAGAAACTGTAGTCTGAGTCCTCCCACTGCACTCGTCACGAGCAAAAGAATACAAACAACTAGACAATGAGACAGCACAAGAAATGTTTGGTAATTCTGATCAGTTGGACGAGTTGATGGGTAATCAGAGCCTCATTCATTGATCACATTATGTTGCTGAGTCTACATCAGACCACCTGCCCCACAGGCTGGTCAATCTGGACTCATCAGACCACATGACCTCCTTCCACCACTCCACAGTGCAATCTTTATGCTCCCTAGATTAAAGCCGTTTTTTCTAATTAACCTGATAAGTGGTTTTCTTACAGCTACACAGCTGTTTAGTCCCAGCCTCTCGACTTCCCTTTGCATTGTGTGTGTGTATGTGTGTGTGTGTGTGTGGAAATGTTCTCACTTTCACTACTAAGCATGAGCCATGAGTCCTACTGTTGTGTTTCTACGATATGATTTCACCAAACTTTTTACGAGATCTCCATTCAGATGTTGTTTCCTCACTGTCCTTTCAGTTTTTAATAACACGTTGGACAGCTCTTAACCTGACCTTAGTAGTTTCAGCAACCGCTTTAGATGTTTTCTCTGTTTGATGCCAATAATTTGACCCATCTGAAACAGATTAACCTGTTTTCTACAAGCACAGGACGTGTCTTTAGACATGGTTTAACAAGTGAGATACCACTCAGAGTTAAATAACTTGTTGCCAGCTGAAACATAATCCCCCGTGCAGTAATTATCCAATGAGACTTAGCATTAGTACAGTAAGAGATTAAATAGAGATATTCAAATGAAAACACCTAATCTACCCCTGTTGTGATTGCTCCATTGTATACGTCACTGAAACTTGATATACATAAGATTTAAAATTAGTGGATCTGAATCTTTTTGCATCTTGTTACACTAATGTTTTTTCATTCATACTCACAGTAGGAATCTGCGTAAATAAAACACTCAACAGCAGAAAGTTGAAAAGATTTTGTGCACAATTGAAATGTGGTTTTTAGTTTTTACCCCCACGTGTGGCCAGGTGAGACCTTTGCAAGCTCCTGGAGTCAAAGACCAGGTTTTATGGAAACAAAAACCAAAACAATGTTTCCAATACATAGATAATGCGATCACGGTTTCACCCCACACTGTCTGTGTTAATCATCACATACTCATGTGTATTTTGAGAGATGATAAATATAAAGGCATGTTTAAATGGCAATATTGTATCAAAACCTGTAGAATTGTAATTAAAAATGTATAAAAGATGTTGATGAACATGTGAAAGAAATCTAAAAAAAAATAAAATGTCCAACTATGATGTAAATTGAAGTATATGAGGAACTGCTGCTAAGGTCTGTAAATTGCACTTCAGTAACACAAAAAAAGTGAATGTTTGTACTGTACATGTGAATAAAACCTCTAAATCTTGTATTTCATTTTGCCTTTTGACTTCATTCATCGTGCTTGTTGAACTGAGTTTCATTTTAATGCGAAAAGACCATTTGGTTGTGTTAAAGGGGAGTATTTCTCAGATATTAGATCGCTTCCACCTTGTCATAATCACCCTGTCAGTGTGATAATGTGCTAACCCTCAAGAGCATCCACACAATTATTGAAGAGGCCTCCCCCAGCTGCGGGGCCTCCCGGGGGAAATCCACGGGGAAATGGTTATCGCTGTTAGGCTCGTGGCAGGTGTCATACAGACCAGCGACCAAATTAGCCTGGAGGATAGGAGAGAGGTCGAGGGCTTTGAGGTATTCCACTCCTCCCCACCCCCCAACCCCACACACCTATGGAGTCGACTATGAGCTCCACAATAAACAACGGAATTGATAATTTGATGCAGCGGCTGGTCAGGGTCAGACATTTTTTTTGTCTGGTTTTCACTGAACAGGATTAAATCTGGATCTTCTCTCGAACAGAGAGAAGGTCCAGATTTAATCCTGTTCAGTAAAAAATAAACAAGAGTTTGACTCTGTGCCTACATGAGCTAAAAGGTCACACCAACACACAGGGAAAAAAATAGTTTTGTATGATTCCTTCATTGTATTTATGATTTCTCTTGAGAATGGTCAACAAGGTTGACAGCTCATTGAGGGGTGCTGTGTAGAAATATCTAATATGTAAAACGTGCGCTCAAGACCAGGTTAGAGGTCAAGTGATGAGAAAAGGTCACTTTGCCAGTTAAAAATTAAATTTTTTCACTTGGGTTTTTTATGTATTCAAATGAAAGTATGGTCGCAACACAAAACAATATCATCAGGTCAGGACTGTGCAGTTTACACTCATCTACAGGTCAGGACTCTGCAGTTTACACTCATCTACAGGTCAAGACTCTGCAGTTTACACTCATCTACAGGTCAGGACTCTACAGTTTACACTCATCTACAGGTCAGGACTCTGCAGTTTACACTCA
>JAUBOC010000078.1:24048505-24059168 GCA_032275365.1 Anablepsoides cearensis | reverse complement strand
TGTTTTTGCAGCTTAAGGATGGCTTGTTTCACCTGCATGGAGAGCTCCATTGGCCGCATGTTTACTTCACAGAAAAACCTTCCAAATGCAAGCACCACACCTCAAATCAACTCCAGGCCTTTTATCTGCTTAATTGAGAATGATATAATGAAGTGATTACCCACACCTCTCCATGAAATAACCTTGGAGTCAATTGTCCAATTACTTTTGGTCTCTTTAAAAACAGGGTGGCACCATGTTAAGGAGCTGAAACTCCTAAACCCTTTATCCAATTTTAATGTGGATACCCTCAAATGAAAGCTGAAAGGCTGGACTTTATGTCCATGTGTATATAATTTTGTTTCACCTCATAAAAAACATGTGATTCAGGTGACAATAAAGTCTCCTTGATCATTGATAATTATAGAAAATAAAATCTATAAATAGCTACAGAACATTATAACCATTATAACTAACTGCAGAAGTAACAAGTTGTAGCCAAACTTTTCTGTGGCCTTTTGCTAAATGTCAGAGCAACAATCAGTCCAACACAGCACCATAAACAACAACAACAACAACAACAACACAGATGAAGCAACAAGAAGCCATAACAAGAACAACAGAGGAAAGAAAATAATTGCAGAGAGGTTTAATCAAACATGAGGTCAGGGGAATGAATGTTGTTCTTCATGAGGTCATGTCATCACCTAGCATTCAGAGAGTAAGGCTGCTACTGGCTCTGCACTTACTTCTCTCTTAACTCAAAAGGAGGAAAGAGGAGGAAGAGGAGACGGAAGAGGAAGGCTCTCCAAACCAAGAAGAAGTAAAGGAGGTGGGGAGCAAGATGCTGGGTGAATAAAAAGCCTGAGGGTGAGTTGGGTGAGTGGAGGAGAAGCAGTGGGGAGGTTAGAGTAAAAGATTAGAGGTGGGAGGGGGATGTACCAATGAAGCCCTCAGAGCTGTGGACACACTACAACCTGACCTCACAGAGATGATTTAATACAGATTTAACACTAGAATAACTAGATTTAACTTGTCTAAAATCTGGTTCAATTAAAATCTTTTCATTAAAAGTTGTCTAGCGGGGAAGAGTTGCATCACCTGTACCTATTTTCCAGCTTATAAAGTATTTCTACTTTAATGTTTGAATTATATCCACTCACCAGCCACTTTATTGGGTCCACCTGTTCAATCAGCCAATCATGTTGTAGCAACTCAATGCATTCATACATCTACACATGGTGAAGACCATGTGCAGAAGTACAAACCAAAGAACCAAATGGTGCAGAAAGAGGATAAAGTGACTTTGAACCTGACAGGATTGTTGGCAGCAGACAGGCTGTCTGTTAGAAAACAACTCAGCTACAGAGATTTTCACAAACATCTCTGGTTTTTACAGACCAGTCTGAAAGACAGAAGAAGTCTGCTAAGAACAGGAAACTGAAGCTACAGGTCAAACAGACTCACCAACACTGGACCATACTGGACCATCAGTGACCTGAACATCAGAGACTGGACTATCATAGACTGGACCATCAGAGACTGAACCATTAGAGACTGGACCATCAGAGACTGGACTATCATAGACTGGACCATCAGAGACTGAACCATTAGAGACTGGACCATCAGAGACTGGACCATCAGAGACTGAACCATTAGAGACTGGACCATCAGAGACCTGAACATCAGAGACTGGACTATCATAGACTGGACTATCATAGACTGGACCATAGAGACTGGACCATTAGAGACTGAACCATCAGAGACTGGACCATTAGAGATTGAGCTATAAGAAACTGAACCATACTGGACCATTAGAGACTTGACCATCAGAGACTGGGCTATCATAGACTGGACCATCAGAGACTGGACCATCAGAGACTGGACCATTGGAGACTAGACCATCAGAGACTGGAACATTGGAGACTAGACCATCAGAGACTGGACCATTAGAGACTGAACCATCAGAGACTGAACTATCAGAGACTGGACCATACTGGACCATCAGAGACTGGACCATCAGATACCAGACCATCAGAGACTGAACCATCAGAGGCTGAACTATCAGAGACTGGACCATCAGAAACTGGACCATCAGAGACCAGACCTCCAGAGACTGAACCATCAGAGGCTGAACTATCAGAGACTGGACCATCAGAAACTGGACCATGAGAGACCAGACCATCAGAGACTGAACCATCAGAGGCCGAACTATCAGAGACTGGACCATCAGAGACTGGACCATGAGAGACCAGCCCATCAGAGACAGGACCATCAGAGACTGGACTATCATAAACTGGACCATCAGAGACTGGACCATCAGAGACTGAACCATCAGAGACTGAACTATCAGAGACTGAACCATCAGAGACTGAACCATCAGAGGCTGAACTATCAGAGACTGGACCATCAGAGGCTGAACTATCAGAGACTGGACCATCAGAAACTGGACCATGAGAGACCAGACCATCAGAGACTGAATGATCAGAGATTGAACCATAAGAGACTTGATCATATCATAAGACACTGGACCATCAAAAATTGAACCATAAGAGACTGGACCATCAGAAACCAGACAATCACCACAAGCTCAGTTTTAGCATGGTGTAGCTAATAAAGAAGCTGGTGACTTTATTTCTAATAATGAATACCTAAAATGAAGAATTAATAATCCTAACAACTCGTTCTTATTACCTGGACTACAAATCAGGTGCAGCTTATTCAGGGTTTGTTTAACCTGAAACCAGTTCAGCTTTTCATGATGGTATTAAACGTGTTCCAGAGAAGCCAGAATTCAAACATTTTGTTTTAACATGAGCATACAGTTTGCTCAATGGGATACTCTGACACTTTTGATGAACTGATGGAGGGTTTTTTTCAGCTGTTTCCTTCTTCAGTGGTTTCCACAGCAAGAAACTCTTTTTCACTTTTTAGTAGCACTGATTGGTTGAGAGGCATTGGTCTTTAACACAGAAATCTAACTTGCTCTGAAGAAAATCTTCTATGACTTGTTTCAGCCTCAGGTAAAAATCAAGCAGAAGCTGAACCTAAAGTAAAGGTGACGTTACTTTGCCATGTCACTAGACCTGCACTAATGCATCTTCCTGAGACCCCTGCTCATTTACATTTTTTTATCCATTGATTGCACCTCCTCATCTTCAGCACCTGTTCATAAAGTCTCAGAGAAAAGAGCAGGCTGTGAGTTCAGCAACACATCAGAGGACAAGCTCACAACTAAATGTTGTGAACATCTACTCTGAGGGTGTATGAAAGAAAATGCCACTGATTTGTTAATATTTTATGAATATTAATTTCGTTGATTAGTCCTAATGTAGAAACTTGCTTCAACCTCCCCCTACACAGGTATTTACTTTTAGAACACAATGTCATGAGTGAACCAACCCTGAACCTCCTGTAGACCTGCAGATGTAAAAACTCAATAAGTTAATAAATATTTGGATAAATATAATGAACTATAATCTTTGGTTGAGTCTACATTCCAGTTAAATGCCACCGATTGTAAGTTCTAGTGTGCCCCGAGCTTTAGTCAGTGATGTTCAGTCATATTTTCCAACCATAGTTTTTAGTCAAATCAAAAGGAGAAGAACTGAAGATAACTTGATTCGAACAGCCAAAGCAGCTGGGTTTTTATTTAAGTTACATTTATTACCGACTCAAACCTGTATCAAATCAATAAACTCTTTTTGTCTCAAACCTTTCTTCCTTGAAGATGAAAAAACATGATGAAGAAATCCCAGATCAGGATTTAATCCTAGATTAAAACATTTTTTTGTAATTTCTAATCACACTTCAATTACTGTGTATTTTTATCAGCTTGGCTTGTTTTAGTCTTTAACAAACACATTTTACAAAAAACATTACAGATTTGTATAAAATAAATCTACCACCTCACATTTCTCTTTTTATAGGAGTTTTGTATCCTAAAAGAAAACTGAACTTAAATAAACCTTAAAACTCTAACCTAACTCAGGACTGAGAATGAAACCAGAGTCCAAAAATATCATCAAATAAAAACAAATCATCATTAACCTCCATGTAATTAGTTTCAATATAAATGTTTAAATATAAATGGCATCCGTGTTTAAAGCCAATTCTTAATTCTAACAATGCTTTAATGGTTTTTAGTTCTATAACAGCTTAAAGGATCAGGTTTGTCAGTAAAGCGCAGCAGTTTCACATGTGGAGTTTAAAGAATTAACAGGGTCAGTAGAACGTGTCAAAAACTCTTTTAAAATCTAATAAGATATTTAGTTTTATTGTTGGATTATCTTGAATCAAAAGTCTGATGCATGTTGGTAACAAGTCAAACAGGTGTCCATGTTGAAAAACAAAGCTTGTCCACCTGCGATAGAATCCTTCAGGAACAGGATCCTGACCCTGGACATCACAAACACGGGTTCTGTTTTATATCAGCAACACTGCTGCATTAACTGCAGCAGATATTCTGAGTCAGGAGAGTTTCTTTCTCTGAAATGCCTCCTGTTTAACCCTCTGACCTCTGATAGTCTATCACTAACACCTAAAGCAGGTGTGGCATCAAGGCCACTTAGACTATGTTGGATTAATAAATATATTGTTAACCTGCAGAATGGAAATGTATGATTGTAGGAATAAAAAGGCCCGTGATTTATAACTGTCTTTTGATATATATATATATTTCATACAAGGATATTGCAATAGTAGTAAATGTGTGATAAACGTAATGTTAAACACTTGGATTAAACTATTGTAAAGTGACCTGTCTTTTAGTTGTTTTTGTGTTTGAATTATTAAATATTACCAGATTCTCATATTCCTACATTTTAACATTCTGGATTTCTTCATCATATAGATTCAACTTTTATCAGAAAACATGTCAAAAGCAAAGGTGTGAAGCTGATAAATTCAAAATAACAAGCTTATTTTACACAATAAAGCCATCATGTTAAATTCATTAAATTTAGCATGTCTTTTTAAAAATTACATTTAAATGATGTGAAAGGTACTCCAAAACTCACAACAATATTAAACAGTGAAGTGGAAACTAATAAGAATTCTGCTTAATTTGACCACGATTGAAGTTTTTATTAAATCAGGACTTCCCTTACAATAAATATGAGTTCTGTTTACCTCAAAGTCCCATTTTCTGAAAAAATAGAACAATTAGCGTTGGCATGTTTTGTTAAATGAAAAACAAATTCATAACAAATATCAGGAAAATCTAAATTATAGTTGTAATCAGTGGAAACAGGCTGATATTTCTAATCTTGCAGATTCAACCATGATTTCTAAATGATGTCCTCATTATCAAATCTGTTTTCTTTGAATCTAACTGACAACCTGGGGAATGGTATTTAACCAACATATTGCTTTACCAACTTTGATTATGAAGTCATTGTGTTTGACTGAGCACACAGAAAACCTATACTGTATTAACATTTCGTATTGAGTTTTATATCTTGGAGAAATGAGCTGATTTTTATTTAAAATAATGTTTTCTCTGTCATATTAAAGTTTTAGCTATTTATTAGCAATATTTATTCAGAAAGCAGATCAAACACTAACAAGTCATGAGCAACAATTTACGTTAATAACCTACCATATAACTAATTTTTAAGAGCATTTCTTAATAATTATTGCACTGGGGTGACTAAAATCGGCTGAGTATAAACACTTAAACAGCCTGGGTTTGACTGACCAACTCTTCACTCCAGTGAAAGACTCTTCTAAAAGTCTTTACCCTCTTAGTCTGAAGAAATGCATTGTTTAAATGATAGTGTTTGAATGTCTGAAACTTTGACGTCTTATAGAACTGAACACCACTGACTAAGAGGAAACATTGTTGAGGAAAGTAAGTGGTGGAATAAAAGGGGTAAAAAGGGGGAGAAATGGTGACTGGTTTTGAATGGGTATCAGGGAGAAATTATTTACCTGTAAGAAATGGCAAGAGTGGTCCTGCTGCTGACTGCCCTTAGATTTGACTAGAGCTCTATCTAGGTCTAGGTTACCGGATCCTGCGCTGGCTCGTAGCTGGTTGTGGCTGCTGTTGTTGGAGTAGACCTCTCTGGCCCTGCTCACCGTAAGGCTTGACGACCATGCCCCTTTCTTCTCATGTGGTCCGTCCACAAGACCCAATGGCAGCAAGGCGCCACTTCCTCCACCGATACCTCCACCGATGTTATTGCTGCTACCACTAACTGGCACACATGCTGACGATGCTGCATATTTCATATCGCTGTTGCTCCGGGAGGCTTTGAGTGCAGAGTGGTGTGTGTGGCCATGGCGTGCATGGGTGTGTGTGTGCTCGTTTAGTGTCCCATAGGGGTCAACCATGAAGTATTGCTGGGACTGTGAAGAGGGGAGACTTGGAAGGGGAGTCTGGGGATACTTGTCAGGATTGTTGCCGTGGCACTGGGCCATTGACATGGCAACGGGCGAAGGGGAAATGGAGAGGGAAGGTGAGGGAGGAGGTTGGTGATGATGAGGGTGGTAGAGACACAGCTCCCGTTCCAGGTTGTCATCTGAGCTCCAATACCCGGAGCCTGGAGCAGATGCTGAACCATGGAGCTGGGGGTGGTGGTGGTAACTTCGATGCTTGGGCTCCGCTGATCGACAGCGCTCACGGCTCTTGCTGCGCTTCCGGTGGCGCGCTCCCGCTTGAGGAGCCGCACCTTCTGGGCTGGCCCTTGAACCACCACCACCACCTCCACCTCCTCCACCACCACCATTAACACTCCCGTTATTGGCCCCTTTGGATGACTGTGTGTGGTGTGGCCCCTCTAATGAATGTGACTTGGTGAAGAGTTTCTGGACAGAGTGGACCAGGTGTCGAATTCGCCCAGGACTATCATTGTTGTTGTCGTTGGGCCCCATGCCCCCACTTTGGGACAGCATTCCTCGTTTATACTGCAGTGTGTGGTAGCCATCTCTGGAAAATGGTGGTTGTTGCTCATATGGGTCCATATAATTTACAGGTACCCGAGACTGTGCTTTAACCCCATAGCCTCCTCCACCTCCTCCCCCTCGTCCTACTCCTCCTACGTATGGTACCATGGCCATGCACTCATCCTTTACCTCAGGATGGTGAGATGAGGAGGTGGAGTGGCACCTCCTTGGGAAGGTTCCATATGGGACAATGCTGTTGTTGTCAGAGGGGTATGGGCTACGCTGAGCATTGTAGTAGGATAACTCAGCAGGATGTGGCATAGGTATGGGTACCGGCATGTCCATCTGATTGTACAAATATGGCTTACGGTCAACATGGTGACCCAGTGGATCATATGATGGTTCATAGGAGACCACATGATGGTGACTCCGACTACTGGACAGGCCTTTCATGACAGGGCAAATAGATGGATGAATGGAAAGCGGAATGAATGGATGAAATATGCCAGGCCCGTGATCAGAGGAGGGCTGCAGAGGACTGTCACTGGGAGGAGAGCGGCAAACTCTGGAAAACAGGGACAGAAAAACACTCGTGTCAGTTAAGGCAAGAAGAACATACGGCAACTTCAACATCTAAATGTTAAGGTAAGATCCCACTGGGCTGCGACTGTTGGAGACTACTTGGTGAAACAAACTTATGAGAAAATGTGTATATTTTTAGATGCAGTTTTTATATATTTTTGAGTGTGTGTGTGACCAGCAAGCTGTTCTGTGCATTTTACACAACCAGGTTTTTAAAGTCACAAAACTATTATTAACAATTACTTCTCTGCAGATCTACGGAGCACATGAGGGACACGGGGGGATTTATTTATTTATTTATTTATTTATTTAATTTTATTTATTTATTTATTTATTTATTTATTTATTTATTTATTTATTTATTTTTTTATTTTTTTTTTATTTTTTTTTTATTTTTGCATTTTCTAGCAATACTTTTGCATTTCCTCACAATACAGTTATGTTACCTTGCAATACTGTTGAGTTACCATGCGATACTTTTGAATTCCCACACAAACGTTTGTTTAGTATTAAATCTATTAAATCAGAATTTTAATTAGAAACATCTGGTTACCGAAACATGATATGTTGGCACAAGTTCAAGAAATTGATGGTGATATTGCGTGGTTGCATAGAGCTAAAATATCTGCCTATTTCATACCTCTATGCGTGGCTGTTACTTATTCATTCTAAAGCTCAATTAAAGTAGTAGGCTAACTCTTGTATTATGATACGTATTTGAATTTGTTGATAACAGCTTTTGAATGGGAACACAAAATAAATAAATGTGGTCAACTTCAAACATGATACCTTCCTTGTCACAGAACTAAAGTAGACTACTTTTCAACACCTATTTTCCTATCAAGTCTTAAGCTATGAAAATAACACATACTTGTATTAAAATGTCAAAGTTTCTTTTTGTCTTGTTTGTTTATGTCTTGGTCGATTGTGAAGTGATACCAGAGTACATATTTCAAATATAAAGACATGAAGAAAAGCTAGCAAGTTAAGTCATGGCTGTCTCTTGGGGAGCCAGCCAGGCCACCCACAAACACCACCTAACAACCCCACCCCAACCCTCCTTTGCCCCTGCAACCACCACTTAATCAGGTGGGGGTCAGGAGGACCAAATATGAGTGGGGTCATATGGACCCCACAGCGAGAACAACATAATTGTAACACTTTTACAAGTTTTCTTGGTTCTTTGCGCAGCTGCCAATAATAAAGTGACTCTAAAGTATCTCTTGAAATGTTTTATTGTATATTGTCAATTTTATATGATTTTTTTTCACTCAAACTGTTGTAAATACCCCCCCGCCCCCTGCTAAGCAACAGTCTGATGTTGGACCATTTTGTTAATTATTCCAGCCTAAAACAAGAAGCACCACATATGTACCACAATGAGAGTTTAAAGCCAATTGAACTAAAAAGACATTTAGAAATGCATCACTGTGAGTTGTCAAAGAAACCATCAGGTTTCTTCCAAAGAAAGGCACAGAGATTAAATCATCAGCAGAGCTTCTTTGTAAAAATGTGACATTTAATGATAAAGCTCAACTAGCCTCCTACATGGTTTCTTACTGTGTGGCTACAAAGGAAAAGCACCTCACAATTACAAAAGTACACCACTGCCTGCTGCAGTATACATGGCTACCACTGGTAATAATAAAATAAAATCTGTGGAAACATTAAAATGTGTCTATGAGTGACAACACTGTTTTCTGAAGAGTTATCGATCTTTTGACAAGCTACATGAGAAACTTATTTCAAGACTAAAAAGAGGGATTGTATAGTTCAGTTCAAAGTACAGATGTCTCTTACTTTAGCAGTTTGCATGAGGGAAAAATGAGTTCATGAAAGACTTGTTTCTTGAACATTCCTGCTGAAACAATAGGCGAGCAGATCTATTTGTGTTGAACATCTACATGATTACAAAGTGTGGTCTGGTAACTGCTACAGTAACTGTGAAGGCATAGGGAGTGATGGGGCTGCAGATATGACAGGGAGAAACTGCAGACTTATCAAAAGAGTTAAAGAGGTAGTAGATATGTGGAATACATAAATGATCTATGGTCACGGCACACAGGAATACCTCCCAGTCTGGACAACACTTTGAAAGAACTTTAATTTGAGCTGAGTCAAACAGTTGATATGAGGAATGAGCACACACTTCCTGTTTCAAACAGAGGTGATCATCTTTTCTAAACTCTCTGATGAGAGTTCAAAGTGAGAAATATAAATCGTGCTTAACTTGAGAGAAAGTCACTTACTGGGCTGTTTACTGATAAACGGCTTCTTACAATGTCCTATCTTTTAATCCTTCTGCATACTGAGGAAAGCCTCAAGGGGTTTTCCAAAACTGGAAAATCAAATTGTGCATAGCACATTTACAAACATCTGTTATTAGTCAAAGTGCTGCACACAGTGTACTTTATTTGTCATCAGTGCATGTTCCCATACAATGATGAGATTTGTGTTCTGCATTTGACCCATCACATGTAAGAAAGGCCCAAGTGAAGCAGGGGGCAGCTATTTAATCACCCAGGGAGAAGTTGGGGGTTAGGTGTCTTGTTCAAGGACACTACAACATCTGGGCATGGCAGGGAGTCTAACCTGTGACTTTCTGCCCTACCACTGCTTCATAGCCACCCCAAACACAAAAATAAACTCAAACACAAAGGTTTGTAAACACAAACAGAATAAAAATAGTTAAAAACATGGCAGGACAAAATAAAACCATATAAATGATGCAAACATATCAAATCTCATGCTGTATAAAAACCAAGTAAGCACAAATATGTTGTAGGATGAGACTTAAAATCTCCAATAACTAATAACCTGGTCACCTCTGTGGTCCAGTCTGGATCTCAGATCAACTAAAGACCTGATCACTCAGATGTGAGAGGATGTGAACAGTGTCAAAGCGCAATGGCACCAATCTGCTGGTACAACCAGGTGGGGTCAGCCAATGGAAACATCAAACAGGGGAATGGGGCCACTTTCTCCTGTCAATACATCCCCAGCTTAAAGCCTCAACAACTAGACCGAAGGGCAATAATATCTGCATCCAGGGCTAGTCTGCAGCCATGGCAGAAAAATCCATCATGGGAAACCCTGGAAAAACAAGTACTTGCAACAGATAATCTGCTACTGAGTTGGATTTACACTCACCGGCCACTTTATTAGGTACACCATGCTAGTAACGGGTTGGACCCCCTTTTGCCTTCAGAACTGCCTC
>JAUBOC010000078.1:23971359-23989008 GCA_032275365.1 Anablepsoides cearensis | reverse complement strand
TAAATATAACTGAGTATCATCAGCATAACAATGGAAATTAATCCCATGCTGTTTAATAACTTGACCTAATGGAAGCAGATATATATCTCTGTTACATTATTCTGTAAGACAGAGGAAAATAAAGATGGAAGTTAAATTTAGCTACAGCATTCTCTATTAAACATCTACTATAATGAAATTTACTCTCAGTAGCTGTGAAGTCAGCTAATGTAAACTCAAAGGTTATTAAAAATGGTCAGAGAGAACAGGATTGTGAGGATGTTTTATTAAGTTCTTACTCTCTATTCCATATGTCAGAACCAGATCAAGAGTGGGATGAAGACCCTAACCTAACCAGTTGACTCTATCAAATTACTAAAATCTATGTTTAAACTATCACTTTCATCATCTACATAAATATTAAAATCCCCCGTTATTATAATTTTATCAGTTTTTACTAATAAATTAGTCAGAAAATCTGAGAATTCAGATAAAAACTGAGAATAGGGGCCTGGAGGACGATTAATAAAAAGTAACAGAGGTTTTTCTGATTTCCATTTTGGATGAGAAAGACTGAGCAGGAGTGGAATCATTTATACTAACAAAATCCTCCTGTTGTAACCAGGTCTCAGTAAGACAGAGTAAATCAATATGATGATCAGAATCAGATCATTAACTAACAGAGACTTAAAGGAAAGAGATCTGATATTGAATAAACCACTCCTAATAGTTTTATTGTTTTGTTCTGGTAAAGTAACTGTGTTTATTTTTATAAGATTTTTATGATTTATTTCTCTAAAGTTGTATTTTTGTTTTGGTCTGCGGGTGGGCTGACACGGTTTATTGACGGAGGCTGTGTCCAAAATCAGTGGCCGCATCCTCGTGGCTGAATTCCTCGGCTGCTTATGTCACTGCACCATGTCTCATAAACGTGTCCTCTTTGTTTTCAATTTGAGGGTTATGAGGGTCGGGCAGGTCCTTTTCCCAGCCTATCCCATAATGCATTGCAGACCGAAAGGAGAGTTTTTTTTCTTATGGAGGACGACGCAAGGGACAGGATTACAGTTCTAAATAAAAGTCTGGCAGTATAAAACTGAAAGTTTAAAGCTGTTGTGTTGCTTATGCTTTTATCATTTGCATAGATATTTTAGTACTATTTTTGTCAGAAATCAACCGAGCTGGTATAGAAAAATAAATGTGCATGTACGGTGAGTCCGTTAGCTTTTCAAATATTGCCTGAATTTGGACTCAGCCTAAGACCCTCTGGTGATGAGAAACAATGAAGTTGTTGCCTTCTAGGTCAAAACTTGTAAATAAGCTTAAGAACACTGTCCTGTGACATTCTGATATCTTGTATAATCTGCTAACACCCTCAGCTAGCGACACACCAAACCTGACCTCACTATCAGTAAAACTGACGGAGTTCTAGACTCTGAGGTTTTGGGTTTGGTCAGCTCTCTGGCGGCCATCTTGAATCGGTCCGACTCCCACAGAGAACCAGTTGTAGATGGACATGTGCCTGGATTTAATTTATGTCTAGGTTACAGATAGTTCTTGGCTCTATAAATACAGCAGCGCTGGCTTTAAACAGCCATGTGACCACGTTGGAACTGTGGTGTCAGCAGGAGGGAAGCTGCTTAAACCACCTGATTGACAGGTCTGCTCCCGACCAATCACAGGGCTACTTCCTGCTGACACCAACGGCCAAGAGCTGGAGCTGATTAGAGCAGAAGTAATACCTGTCCACTTGGAAAATGTGATGCATCAGAAGGAGACACACACACACACATACTACTGTTCAGAGCCCAGACATCACACATACGTTAATTAGATTATGTTATTTGATAACATTAATGTTAAATATTTTATTCATTATGAAAGATCTGAAAATTAATTATAATATATATATATATATATATATATATATATATATATATAATTATAATTAACTCAACCCCTGCCCCTGTATGAGTGCTGTTTATAGAATACGAAGCCACCCTATGTTGTAGTTTTGTCTAGTTTTGTCACTAGCAAAGCCAGACTTTAAGCCCCGCCTACTCACAGTTACAGGGTTGCATCTTCCTTCAAGCGTAATAAATTAATTACAGCTAAACATGTAAAAAAAAATAAAATTTTGAATATGAAGCAAAGTAAGAAATACAGTAAATACAAGTCAGCACCTGCTTTTTCTTTACCCAGAGTTAAATATGGAGGGGGTGGGACTTAAAACTTGGACAGAGACACGCTGACTTAGGCGTTTGTCTTAATGTGTCTCAGGCTTTCAGCAGAAGTCCTGCTGCTACAAATAGAAGAACAGTTGATGAAGCTGTCCTGTCCACAGTCTGACCTGGAAGAAGGGGGGCGGGGCCTACAAACAAAAGTGTTTGTTCATTCATCCACTGTTTAGCGAGTCAGATATTTAGTATGACTGTTCAACATTTATATTATAATTCCCTCATTAATAAAAAAACTCATTTAGAACGATGGTGGAAACAAAACTTTCTGCAGTTTCATCTGGAGTGTGAGAGTCTGGAGCTCCAAGCTTGTCTGTGGTTAGAGATAAGAAAAAAATGTGAGGTCCAAATATGCACAATTATACAAATCACTACTAAAAGCTTTGTGTCAACATTTTACTCCTGATGGGAGGTGGGACTTCCAAAGATCTCGCTTTTATTTTTATTAAAGTGAACAAAATGTGACTATTAAAGGTATAATAAACAGTCAGCTGATTGGCTCTGTGGTAAACTGGTAAACCTGAGGAAAGTGGGCAGAACAGATAAAGATAATGTAGTCATTTTTATTTACCTGATATTGTTTAGCTGTTCATCTGTAAAACCCTCCCTACCCTGGCAGATCACATGTTTTAACCACATGCATGACGTATAACCAGATGTGAAACAGGATCGATAGTTATCAGTAGTTTGTGTTTTATCAGCCGTGACATCAAGTCCAGACTAAGCTAAAGCCTAACCTAACGAGACCCTGATCCTTTTTTAAACCGTTCTGTAGATTTATAAAAAGACCTTTTTCTCAGAAGTGACATTAAAGATGCTCCATAAT
Source organism: Anablepsoides cearensis (assembly GCA_032275365.1). NCBI lineage: Eukaryota > Metazoa > Chordata > Actinopteri > Cyprinodontiformes > Rivulidae > Anablepsoides > Anablepsoides cearensis. The sequence continues at coordinate 23,985,969 of JAUBOC010000078.1, read as the reverse complement.
TAGAGCAGTGTTGGTTAGTTTGTTGTTTTTAGTGTGAAGGTGCTGAGGCTGCTGCATCATGATAAAACATGTTCTATGACTGATTGAACTGATAATAAGTATCTGACTGAACTGCCCTTTAAAGCTGATGGACTTCAAACAAACGGGCTGAACTTTAGATTTTTGAGTGCAAATTTTAGTCACATTTTAAATTATAGTTTATTATTTTTTACTGTTTTTTGTACACTGTCTCTATTTTTGTTTTTGTCGGTAACAGTGCTTCAAATTTCATTTGACCTTATGTAGCTCCGCCCACTTTGCTCCTTCCTGTTTTCACTTCTTTGGAGCGTCTCAGTTCAGTTCTGGTATCATTAACGACCAACCAATCAGTGCAGCTCCTCTGCCGTGTGACAGCATCCCAAGCTTTAAAATCCTTCAAAATAAAAGTTTTCCTCTCCCACTCTCTGCTGCATGTTTGAACTGAGTCATGATAAACTTTCACAACACTTCCACTGAGAGTCGTGTCTCCTTTAACTTTGCTTTAAATCTACTAGTTTTTTTTGATCAGCATCTTGTGAGCTTCAGCGGCAGAGATGAGAAGTTTTATTCCACAAAGACGTCCTCTTTATTCTGAACTCCAAACGTGCACCTTACTTACAACAACTTACATCAGCTGTTTGTTGTCTAACATGTCAGGTGATCTCATGTCCCAATCATTTATAAATAATCTCTTAATCATATTAGGAAGCAAATAATGGCGATGCATGATACTTCTTAATGAGATGTAACATTGTGTCGCCTGCCCTCTGCACGATGTGGAAACATATTATCCATCCTGATGAAAGGAACAAAACAACCTTTACTTCCAGCATGAAGGGAGCACAGCTGGAGGAAGATTTCTTCTGGGGATTGTCTTCATGCAGCTGTGTGCTCCAGACTTACCTAACACTGCTCTGAATAAAAACACAAACATCCTCGTTCTATAAATAATCTGCTTTCAGCATCAAGTGTTTCGCATCGTTTTCCACATCAACTCACAATGAAGGACTGAACCATTTAAAACAGCCTCACTTCTAAAGTCAACAGAGCTGTGACGTCATCACAGTGAGGTTGTTTTTGTTGTTAAATGCTTCACTAAAGTCTTCCTATCAGTCTTATTAAGGTGATACAGGAAGTGTGTCTTTCTACAGCAGCTTTGAGCCTGTCTGTTTAATATTCCTGCCTCTGTGATGCTGCTGTGCTCTTTATTTAAGAGATCTGAGGTGTTGTATATAGCTCAGATAAGATAAGATACGGCCTTTAATGTCATTGTACAGAGCACAATGAATTTACAGTTCAGGACACCCATTCAGAAAAAGACAGAACATGACAAACATAGGAGAACAGGTGCTCTGGGTCATTCAGCCACAGACCCCCGTACTGAACGAGGGTCATCTTCATGAAGACATCATGAGGAGGTGCTACCCTTAAAAGAAAAACTAAAAACCACACAAGGGTAGATGAGGAAAAAAAACATTATATCAACAAATGTGACACACTATTGTGTTTATAAAAAAACCTCTGTATAGAGCACATTTATTAGCCAGAGAAGTGAGTTTAGGGGGCGTGTATCTGAAATCATGAGTGTTGTATGCACTTGTGTGAATATCTGTAAAATGAGCCTGAAGAATCAAGTCCCCAAAAACCTTTGCAGCCATAGTTCAGAATATAGATGTTAACTGTTCTTTCTGTGCGGCCCTCAGCTTGCTCCAGGAACCAGATCACAGACGGGTGTGTGAGGGGGAAAGGTGGTGGGCAGAGCCTCTGTGGATGTAAACATCCAGGAGAATTTAATCCACAGCTCTCAAGGCCGTGTAGGAGAGCCAAAATCTGTAATCAGTTGTTTGGGAACAGAAGAAACTGTTTTTGGTCAGGCAGACAATAATGTTTGTACGCTGGTACATCACAATGTGGTGAATCCAATCAGACAAATAATGTGGATAATCCCGACGAGCCAAGCTAGCAGCTTCTCCAAGATCAATTCCTTCTGGCCAGCAAATTCCAGGAACCACAGTCAGCCTGCAACCCACAGCAGAGCCGCTTGCAGACCGAGTCCCCGCTTGCTCAAAAGTCTGAGTGGTGAAAGAACGGCAAATCCTTCATATTGGTCAGGCAGCCAGGAAATGGCTCAAATAGCCACCGACATTGTTTTGTACACCAGGAGACCACCAAGCCAATCTGTAGAATCCAGTGATCAGAATCCAAATATATATCCAGAACAGAGGTCCCACCTTTGACATGTTCTCCCATTGAAGAAAAAACTTTGTTCCAAAAAATTTATTAAGAGACCAGGTAACCAAATCCATAAAAATATCTATAATTTCTGGTTTCAGATGAAAACGTAGCGAAGGCTCCAAGCAGCAAAGCAGGGAGGATAAGGGAGGGCAGGAGAGAGGGATAAAAGCATATTACTCCGAGAGCAGGAACAAAAAAAAAAAAGAAAAACATTGTTTAACTCTTTGGCTGATAATCCTGACAGAAAGAGTCAGCTCTGTTCATGTTTGTGTTTCAGTTTGTGTCAAACATATAAAAGTCAATAAAAGAGAGTAAAGTATCTGGTGACAAACATTTGTTTAAAGATAAAAAAAACACTAGAAACATAAAGTAAAGATCAGGAGTCAGAGTTTAAACTAAATCTGATGATTTTTGTGGATTACATTTTTCACACACATACTTCTGTCTGTTGTTCTTCTGTCTTCTGTTTATTACCTCCACAGATGAGGTGATGTTTTCTGTAGTGTTGGTTGGTTGGTTGGTCTGATTGTCTGTTCATCTATCCGTCTGTGCACAAGTTTGCACAGGTTTTGGTTAAATGTTCAGGACATGTTGAGTTTGTCACAAAGAACAACTGATGACATTTTGTTGCTGATCTGACATGTCACAGAGCTTGAACAGACAGAAACTGAAACTTTGAACAGTGATGATGTCATACTGAGATAGCCAATCAGCATCCAGCAGAACTTTGTTCCACCAACCACAGCTCAGCAGCTGCACGCTCTCATTAGTATAAGCTGGGGTCTAGTTGGAGGAGTTCATTCTGGGAGTTCTAGTCTTTGCTACTTTTCTGCCCGTCGTTCCTCTCTTCTTGTTCTCATTTTATCACTTGTTGTTTTGTGTTTTCTCTTTATTTGCAGGAACCATAATCACAGAGGAGTCTAAATTACACACTAACCAACACACAGTGCTCTTTTTTTTTTTGAGTTCTGGACACTTTTTGTAACAGCTGCCCCACATAGCAGACGGCTGTGGGCCAGTGCTGGCACTGTTTTTAATAGTGTTTTATAAAGTACCACAAAGTGATACTTGAGGAAAAGTACAAGAATTTTACCAGGAAACCACTTTGGTAAAAGTTAAAGTCTCAGGATTATTACTTGAGTAAAAGTATTTTTTGTACCTAAGTATTAAAAGTAAAAGTATTGATTTAAAATGAGCAGTTAGACTTTCTGTAATGACATTTATTAGGAGGTGATCTCCCTACAAAAATGACTGTATCGTATTAAAATAATTAATTTATGTTAAATTTAGGATGCACTAGTCCAGCTGTTTCAGTTTATATACATATATCAAGGCTGCCAAAACCTTTTCCCCAAAATGAAAATCTATCTGAGGGCTGCGGCCAAATGCAATAATATAATTCATGAAATACAAGTACTTCTTAAGTTCAGTACTTTTATTTTAACGATTATGTCCTGCTGGAGTGTGACATGATTTGTTTGTGTACAAACTAATACAGTGTCAGAGTTTTATATATTTATACTTCTCATTCAACCACAATTAAATTCACTTTATCTAGGATGCACAGTTTACATGGATAGTATTTATTTTTTCACAATAACAAGTTGGAATGAAAACAAGCAAAAGTGAAATAAAATTAACAACTTTCTACTTCTTGTCTTTTTAAAAAATGTAAGGAGTAGAAAATACAGATAATTGTGTGAAAATGTAAGAAGTAGAAGTAAAAAGTAGGTTAAAAAATAATTACTCAAGTACAGATACCCAAAAATTCTACTTAAGTACAGTAACAAAATATTTGTACTTAGTTACTTTACAACCTTGGTTTTTAAGATGCCATGCCACAACTGGCCTGGTTGGGGTTTGGTTTATGTGGTGCTGACCCATGGATGGACCACATCTGGCCCACCAAAGGGCCATCATTCTTTGGAGTGTCTGAGCCAGAACCGGGCCAGACTCATGTTGCTCTGTGGGGTATTTTATCTGCATTTTGGTTGGTTTTTGTATTAAAATGTTTGTGCAAACCTTAATTAAATTGGACAAAGTGTGGATTAAACCCACAAAATATCTGGATTGTTGTTTCTCATCAGCACCGTGGTTTCTTTAGTAAAACAGTTTTACTTGTGGTTTTAAGAATGCATTTTAAACTTCTAAACGCAGGATTGATGAATCTCCTACTGTTAAAGATGAAAATAATTCTATAAATAATCAGTGACTTTCTCAGAATCCTCGTCCTGGCCGATGCAGATTGTTCCAGAAATACTTTCTCTTATCGACTGAGGTTTAGATTCCTCTGCTCAGACACTCTATCCTCTATATGCACTGGTTCCGTTCTCTCAGTCTGGACGTTCCTCTGGTTTCTCACATCTCAGTAATAATGACATTACATTCATTCTTTCTGCTTCTGTTTGCCAGCAAACAAGAGGTGACCTTTTATTATTGGATGTTTACTACCCTGAAATGACTTTCTGTAAAAAAGTAACACCATAAATTGATACTGAAGGACTTGATCAGTTGAATCTGAGATGTTGGGCTCCTAGTCTCTTGCTCAATGGTACAGCTTCTAAAGCAGCTTGTGTGTTCCTGGTATTTCTTAGAATCAGTCCTGGGTGCCAAGGTAACAGCTTTTAGCAGCCACTAAGTCACTGCGGAGTCCAGACTCTGATCCACTTCTTTCACTTTCTGTTAAACTTTCCTGTCATCTCGTTTCTGTCTCTCACAGGGTTCTTTCATCTTACTTTCTTCTTAAGCTGCGACTAAATGCATTTTCCTGACCCTCATAGGCTAAAAACTGTATTTAGCAGTGTCTGCGGTTTGACTGAAGAAATCTTTCAAATTTTGCTATGATCTGCCCACGTTTTCACAGGCCATTTAGGTTGTAAAGAGCATAGTTGGGTCATCTTCCATAGAGTTTTCCCACCAAAGACGCTCCACTGCTGGCCCTGTTTCTTCTCTTATTGGTGGGGTGGGGGGTTGGGCACCTTCTTGCTGAGGGCAAGGGATGCCTTGTGATTAATTAATGTCTACAGCACAAATATGGACACAGATTTAGACATGACAGAACCAGTCCACTGATACTGTAACTTTTTACTAAGTACCACCACTTGTCATATTCAGTGTCACCTCACAAATAGGCTACAACTGATTTATAGAACACATTACCCACAGGACATCAGCTGGAAACAGGAAGTCATGACTCACTGTACTCTGCTCCTGATTGGGTTAGATTTAGGGATCAGGTGACATTTTACGCCCTGAATTTCCTGATTGGCACATAGACTTTGCACTTATAGAAACATTATAATTTATATTTATGGATCAGCTGAAACAGCTTTACATGTGTCACTGGAACATGATTTATTTTTGGACAGTTTTTGTCTTGTTGAGCTCTCTTGTCTGCTAGATCCCATCCTAACCAGACTCTTTAAATAAGATTCTCTTAATTAATGTCACCATTTTAGATCGGCTTAATCTGTCTTTAATGAATGGAAGGATTTAAAGTCACTGTATTTCAACCTGGACTTCCAAAAAAACTGATCTTGTTTCAGGAGATCAAAACAATTATAGACTTCACTTCATCTTAAAACTGCTTGTGAAAATAGTATCAACTGCATTGTGTGAACATCTGGACAGAAATAATCTGTTTGAGTCAGTCAGGGTTTCCTCATAGATCTGTGCTGTATTTGATACAATCATAATATTCAGTTACTGAGGTGGTACATGCCATGCAGAGGCTTATCTTTCTATGGTGGCTTCTCTTGTTTATCATCTTCCAGATTGGGTTTCTGCTGCCTGAGACATTAACTGAGCAGTTCTTCATTGGGGGCTTTCCACCTGATATTCTCCAGGGTCTTAGTTGTTTCAGTCCGTATCTGTCTCTGATGAACAGAAGTAGTGGTGTCTCTCGTAATCTTTTGATGTGGTGGTCATGTGGGGGCCACTGAAAATCCTGGAGTGGCACGGCATAACCAAAAGCCATAAAAAATGTATTGTTTACATTAAAAAAAAACAAATCTATTTTGCTGTTGTTGTATATTTCTGATTATGTGGTGTGTATAAACCAGAACAGATAATATTTAAAGGATCAGTGATTCCGTGCCTCATTCACTCTCAACATACAGCTTGATGTCCTCCATAGAGGAGGTGACTGATGATTGTTCCAGTGTGGAATCTGTATTCATAGCTACTCTTTGCAGTGATCTGGATGAGTGGGTTAGGTCTATACAGAACAGGAGTGAGGACAGCACATTAAATTGATAAATGTCAATTTTGATGCCGACTTCTGCTATTGACTTTGAATTGGCCTCTAGAGTTGTCTTTTACATTATCAATCAAGGCTGTCAGTGGTCTATTGTTGTCAACACAGACTGTTCACATGTTTGGGTGTCTGTATGTATATATTTATATGTGTATATACTAGTATATTTGTACTTGTTCATATGTTGTTGGACCGCTGCTTTCATTCTGTTCTGTTCCGTCCCAGGAGAACAGAATGAGTAACCACTTCTGACCTTCCTCTATCCTTTCTATAGATAGCAGCACAATCCTATTACAATTATTCCAAAGTGTCCTAGCAAGGGCTGAAGAGAGAAGACTCAGATATCACTTAGCTAAGACACTGGAGATTCTCTTTATAGCGTTTTATACCAGGATTGGGGTTGGGTGTTGGGTGACATACTAAAGTAATACATGGGCTGAAATGTCACGACATGGGAATTCCATTGCAAATTTATAATATCTGTATCAAGCCAATGTATATATAAATAGCTACATATGCGGATATTAAACAAAGTTAATATAATACAATATGTTGTGTTTGTCTTCCAGATCTTGGCCATGGTCTCCATCTTGTTCATCATCATTTCTACCATCTCATTGTCCCTCAACACTCTGCCGGAGCTTCAGGTTGCGGATGAATTTGGTCAGTTCAATGACAACCCCGCTCTAGCCCATGTGGAAGCTGTTTGCATTGCCTGGTTTACCATGGAGTACCTGCTTCGCCTGCTGTCAGCACCCAATAAGTGGAATTTCATCAAAGCACCGCTGAACATCATCGACCTGCTGGCTATACTGCCTTACTACGTGACCCTTTGCCTGACTGAGTCTAACAAGAGCGTGATGCAGTTCCAGAACGTGCGCCGTGTGGTCCAGATCTTTCGTATCATGAGGATTCTGAGAATTTTGAAACTGGCCAGGCACTCAACTGGACTCCAGTCCTTAGGCTTCACTTTGCGAAGGAGCTATAATGAGCTGGGACTCCTCATCCTCTTTTTAGCTATGGGTATCATGATCTTCTCTAGCTTGGTGTTCTTTGCTGAGAAGGATGAGGATTCCACCAAATTCACGAGCATCCCTGCCTCGTTTTGGTGGGCTACCATCACAATGACAACTGTTGGTTATGGAGACATTTATCCACAAACGCTGCTAGGCAAGATTGTAGGAGGGCTCTGCTGCATAGCAGGTGTGTTAGTCATTGCTCTCCCCATTCCAATCATCGTCAACAACTTCTCAGAGTTTTACAGAGAGCAGAAACGGCAAGAGAAGGCCATCAAGAGAAGGGAGGCTCTGGAACGAGCCAAACGAAGCGGAAGCATTGTTTCCATTAACGTAAAAGATGCATTTACACGTGGCATGGAGCTCACGGATGTGTTGGTGGAGAAAAGAGAAGAAAACAAATGTCCTGTTGACAACCACCTGTCCCCCAGTCGGTGGAGCTACCACAAACACTACTCAAACAGCGAGGCTGGTAGCCCAGTCAGGTCCCAGGTGTATCGAGAGGTCACTCAGCAGGGCTCCCCTGAACGCGTCAAATCATCATCAAACAAGTCTTCCTCTCAGGAGCTCAGTGCAAAGCAGCTGGAAAACCCTTACAAGTCCGCTGACGTCCAGGAACAACAGAGCAAACCTACGGAGGAACAGGAAAAGATAAATGCTTCGGCCTCTATCCAAGTCAGACAGAGTCCCCCTAAAGGCAGCAATCCTGGCAAAGGTTCCAGTGCAGTTGATCCTGCTTCATCAGAAAAAGCAGAAAGAAGCTCCCTACTACCCACCGCTGAAGGGGGTCCCACTAGTTTTAGGCAGCGTGTCCCTCCACCCCTGGATTTAAGCCAAATCAGCGCCATGGATCGGGGTCCTGACAGTGTCCGACCAATGACCATGATCAAAGAGGGTCTGTATGAGTTTGAGTCCACTCCGCAAAAAAGTGCAACTGGAGACAAATGTTTGGTGAGCCATGAGATGGTCTGTGACAGCACATGTAGCCCTCAAACAAAGAGAGCCCTGAAGATTGACTTCATCGGAGCTGAAGAAGACATTCTTATGGCTGTGATGAGCCCAGCGTCCACCGACTCCAAGTGTGACCAAGTGTTTTATGACGACACGGTGTCAGTGTTTTCTAAATCTCGCAGTTCTCTAACGGATGAGGCTAAGACTCAAACAACCTCCCCAGCCTCATCACTGGGGCAGCAGTCGGCCACTTCAAGCAAGTCTCATGGGGGAGGAGAGGGCTCAGCGGCCAGGAGCTTAGAAGGTGAAGTGCAGCTTACAGGCTTAAGCCATCATGGAAGGAATCACATGGAGCGGTCCGCCGTCGGCTCCAGCAGCGGCTCCAGCCCACTGCCGTTTAAAACTAGCCCAGTCAACTGCACCCAGGAGGTAGGGCCTGTAGGGCTGGAGGATGATGCAAGACCGGGACAGAAAGGGGACAAACAGGAAAATCACATTGTTCTAGATGGGAGCTTAGCACCTCAGAGTGAAACCAGCATGTGAGCCATGTGGGTCATCGGACAGGGACAAAATGAACCGACTGGGCGCTTTGTAACTGTTGGTCCTCTGAAACACAAAGAGCAAACCTAACACTCGTTTGATGATCATTGATGTCAAGAAACAAACTTTATGAACACGTTAAGGAATGACTTGAACACACTGTGAGGCACATTTGCACTTGTCTTTGTGTCATTTAACATTGTTGAGCAGTGTGGAGAGACTGGTCTAGCCCTGGAACGCTTCGGTATACTGCAGGGCTCAAAGAAGGGACCCTCTTTGGAAGAACATGACCCTGAGACTGGACTAAAGCTGCCCCATCATGAGCAGGTTTTCTGCAGGACTCTGTAGGTGCAGTTTTCAGGTTCCCTTTGCTTGCTGCCCAGCACTGCTGTCATAATGTGCTAAATATGCTAAAAAAAAATAAAACGTCATCAGGTTGAAAGAAACGTATGTTTTACATTTTTCACAGCAACTCAAAAACTTATTTAAAACAATTAGAACTGTTTATGAGCTGAGCACATAGCGTGGAGTAGTCTGAAGATTTGTGCATCTGAACAATGTGTTTTATGAATTTTCCAGGTTTTTGTTGTCTTTCTTGTTTTGTTTTGTTTTTTTCTGAGCTTTGTCAAACCTGCTCTGACAGCCGGGTTTTAAAAACACAAAAAGAAAAAAAAGTAGATATCATTTTTTTTTTGTTCACCACATTTCAAAAAGATCGTATTCTGACAAGTTAATCATTTTAGGTAACAGTATTGAACACATTTAACGCAGCAGGTGAAACGGTTGATAAACCGTGTGTTTTATTCTGAGAGAAGCTCCTGGTGAGCTGAAGAAGTGGCCGATCATGAATGACCACAGGTTTAACTGCGTGTTAAACAGATCAGGAGTGTAAAAACTGAACGCAGTCCCAGAACTGGTGAAGAGCCCACACACCTTTGTTTGGTCTCTGTGAGACTAATGTCTTATCAAAAGATCCTTTCACGTTTTCTTAACATGGCTCTTATTCTGTAGTTTTTACTACGTTTATGTCAGTAATAAAATGAGTCACACACTAAGCTCTTATTATTGACTTATTATAATCAATTTCTAAGGGGATCTGCAGAGAGATGCTCAAACTTTATGATCAGTAAAGTTTAAACATTTAAACTGACTTCTGCAGCTCATTCAGGTGGGTGGAGCTGCCTGTGAACATAGTTTTTTTTTCTTTACAGAATATATTGATGAATATAAAGACTTTTCCATATCAGAATGAGCTAATTAAGTTTTCACTAAAGCATGTTTAAAATGATCAGTTGTTCCCTTATTTTTCCTTCCAAACCCACCAGAAACTATTTTTTAAGAACACAAACTAAATGTTCAGGTAAGTAAAGATTGTTTCTTTTTATTAAAGGACATTTAATTCATAAATAAAAAGCAAACTGGTCTAGTTTTTATGATCACCTTTTTTAATAAAACATTGGATGCAACAAAACTCTTTATTTCTAAGAGGGTAACTAATGTTTTTCCACAAAATTAGTCAAATAAGTAGTTTTGTACAAAATAAAATTATACATTTTTACAAAATGAAACACTTAGTTTGTTTTTGACAGGCATTTAAAAAATAAAATCTAATTGCAACAAAACTTACATAATAAATTTAATAATATAACTTTATTAAATGTTTTATGCAAAAAAATAACAGTCAATTATTTATTCATTTATTTATACAAATTCTTTTAAAGGATAAATGAGAACCACGTTTCATCTGTTTGTAAAGGTTGTGGAGTCTAAAAATGAAATGACTTCCTGTTCCACCAGGGGGGCGTGGCTAACACCACAGCACAAACAACACACTCACATACTGTAACTTTACATGTTTATCACATGTGAACCTGTGTGGATTAACATGGAATAACATGAACACGTGGACATGGTTTTTGATTCAGACGTGATTTTCATGCAGTTTTTCAGTAAAATGAGTGACTCGGTTATTGTTTGTGTCCTGAGGACAATGCTGCTGAAGATGAGACGATGTTTCTGAATTCAGAGGAACGCTTTCATTTCTATAAGCCACCACACAATGTCACAATGAACTTATTTGTTTTACAGCAGCAAGAATCAACAGACAGATCCTGAGATTCTTGCTGCATCTCCTTTAAGAATAACAGCTAAAACAGTTAGCAGTTAGCTTTGACCTCAGCTGTGGCCCTCAGTTTGTATAAACTCTTCCACTGCTCAGGTGACATCATCAGAACAAGTTTTACATCCACGTATGGAGCTTTCTTAGGACCTCCTGATGCTGCCTACAGGAACTGCTGGTTCTGAAACGTGCAGCTTTCTTTATTTACTCTTCAGATTGTTGAAATGTTTTCTGTAAGTGAGGCAAATTAGATAATAAGATTTATAAATCCAGTTTCACTAAAAAGGAATGCCTGAAGCTTCATCAGATTTCACATCCTCTGCTAACAGCTCAGGTAAACAGAGCAGACTGGTTGACTTGTTCTGAAACCTCCTGTGTCTCACTCCACTGGAAGACCACTCAAGTTCTTTTTGATCTTTTCAAAATGTTTTGCTGCAAGGTTTCTCAATTTAAACTGAAAACTGCAACATCAAAGCTTATAAAGTGTGAAATAGAAGAAATGACAGGTGCACTGAAGAGCTGCTCTCTGTGTTCACCTCAAATATAAGAGAACCAAGAGCTTATGAGACAGAACACGCGTAATAACCTGTTAGTATCAGGTTAGACCTCCTCTGCCTTCAGATGCTGAAACATTCTGCTCCACATTAACATGTTAGCATCACACAGGTACTGCATCACACCGACATGCTCAAGGCACTGAGTTTCCACCACTTGATTGACTGGTTGTGTTAACGAGCAGCTGAACAGGTGACCCTAACAAAGTGTCATTATTAAACTGCACATCCTGCTTTGTTGTTGTTGGGACTAGAGGCCAGCAGGACTTGGTTCACTGAAGCTGCCATGTTGCTGCACATCAAAGCTGTGGAGCTTTAAGCCCCGCCTACTCACCTGCACACAGTTATTGTTGTGGAAATCTTAATTCAACAAAGACAGAAATAGGTGATCATAAAATAAAAAGGCACTTTGTACAATGGTCATCTGAGTTTTATTGCACCTGCAAGGCACAAAATTGTAACACAGACGACTATTCTACGAAATGTCTTTTTATTTTATGATCACCTATTTCTGTTGTTAAAGTTTTCCACAACAGTCAGAGTGTCAGATGACCGTTTTAATTACACCATAGATTTGAGTATTTGAACACACAGCAGCAAAGTAAGAATTATGTGACCAAACAAAAGTCATCACCTGAAAATAAGATTATAAGTTTCAAGACTGCTCTGGATTTAATTTCTGGGCTCCCATCAGAGGTTGAGATTTTTTCTTGTCATTGTCTTAAAAAGAATAAGCTGATCTTTTTCTCTTAAAAAACACTGCATTAAAGAGTTGTTTTATAAGCTTAAAAAACTAATCAAGCAGGTCCTTATGGCTAACCATTAGCCATGACTAATGTCATGGCTGTTAGGTACTGATCATTAGACAGAACATCATTTAAAAACACATCATTTATTTAAACAGATACGTCCAACTTGACACAGAGAAAGTCTCAGGTTTCACCTCCTCCTCTTCCTCAGTGCAGTTTTGAATCTGACCCAGTTTCACATCAGTTTCCAGCCTCTTTCATGTTGCCAAAACATCTGTGAGGAAGACTTTAAGGACCTTCAGTGTTATAGTGAACAACAATGAAGGAATCAACTGTTTCAAAAACAAGAGATGCAAGAAAATCAGATTCATTGTTGAGATGGGTTGAAGCAGTTCTGGATGAGAAACAACCTTCAGTCTATTCTCTTTTTTTTGTTTGTTGTTGTTTTTACAGCAGAGTAGAAATGTCTGTCCATAGGTCCAGTTCTTAAATGGAACATGCAGAGACATTAGTTAATTCTGATTAGTTTCGAAACCAATGGAGACCCAGAGGAAGACCCAGGACACTGGAGGTACTAATATCAGTTTTAATGTTTAATCATTCATCCCTCCCAGTGTTTAATTTAAATGACATTTTCTCAGATTAAACAAAGTTTTTTTTGTGTGTGTGTCTGTCGTCCTAATCCTCTTCCATACAGAACTCCATAGAATCTGCTCAAAACTATTCTGGTACCTGAGAAAACTGTTGTGAGCTGTGCCCCGTGCTGAGGAGCACCGTCTATAAGAAATCATAATAAATGTCGGATATTTCCTCTGATTTATGCTGAAAGGCTAAAGGTCAGCCTAGAAACAAAGTAAAATCTCTATTTTTGGTAATATATTTATGTGTTGGATTTTTTTCATTGATGAATTCATGAGGAGAAAAGAAATCCTTGGTTACCGCCATTTGTTTGTTTGTGCACATGGTTACTGTATTTAAACCTTGACTTATGAACCGTTTTTAAATCAAGAGATGAAGCTAGTCTGTCCTCTCTGTAGTGACGTCTTCAGTCCAGCAGGTGTCGACAGAACTAAGTGTCTCCAGCTGAGGTCGTTAGAGGGTTAAATGTCCCATCAGGACGGGGAGTACAAACCCAGATACAGAGTGGTCTTCAGGAGACTGGGAGGACAGATTAATGAGTTTAATAAACATCACGAGCAGGACTGCTCCTCATCATCACTTCACCATGAGAAGATGAAGTGACGTCATCGGCGCAGCCTCCATGTTCTGCAGTGATGTGATGGGATTCTGCGCAGTGGAGTGTTTTCCTCAGATGTAACCTGGACGGGGCTGTGGTCCTGGTTCTGGTCCACTCAGGCGGGTTCGGGGCCGGCAGAGCGCGGGAACAGGTAGGAAACAGAATCTGGTTCTGATCTGTGAACATGTTGATGAGGACCGCAGGATGAGGGTGATGAGGATGAAGGCTCCTCCCGGTGAGCGCCAATCAGAGGCTGTCTCCGTCACGTGACACGCCGTGTTGCTCTGTTTGTGTCAGTAAAATATGTTAGAGTCTCAGACCAGGAGCAGCATGAGACTGACTGGTACCAGGAAGTAGAACTGTTCCAGTTCTGTTTCTTTGTCTTCATATCTGAGAAAAGATGATGATGCAGATGAAGATGTTTTAATGTTAGCACTGCACTCTACATTTTACCTGGTTATTTTACTGGAACCTCATGGAATGTTCATTTTAAGTTATAAATCAGCACTTTACTTTGTAAATGATTAAAACAGCTGTTTTAGAAAGCTCTTCTTATGGATGAAGACTCACCATCAACACCTAAAACACAAAGCTGTAAATAAAACAAACATTAAAAATAAACAGACATTATATTTTTTTCACACATTTTTGGGCTTTTCTCCAAATTTTTACATTTCTTACTTTTGTGCGTACAATTTTATGAATGAAACCTGCTAAATAGTATGGACCATAAACTCTCCTGTTTATCAGTATTCTATATATGCACATGACATCAGTATTGACTATAAATATACAATTCATATGGAGGACCAAAACTGACATAATTAGAAATAAAAGCAGAAAAAAAAATCTCTCTCTCTATATACAGTGGGTTGCAAAAGTATTCATACCCCTTGAACTTTTCCATATTTTGTCACATTACAACCACAAACATAA
>JAUBOC010000078.1:23856682-23869227 GCA_032275365.1 Anablepsoides cearensis | reverse complement strand
TTTGAGTCAAATTTTCAGGCTAACAAGACAAATAATCTGACACATTCTGAAAACAAGATTAATATTCTGACACAATCCGTTCTTGTTTAGTAAATCAGTTTAAAAACAAGCTCAAAAAGACTTTTTGGCTGGATATAAGATTTTAAAACTTGGTTAGATGGACAGTTTTTGCAGTGAACGGGGTTGAAAAACAAACACGTGTGTGTGTGTTTGTACTTGTTTTGCCTACAGAGTGAGGACCATGTTAGGTTGTTAATCAACAAAGTGAGGTCATTTTTGGAAAGTGAGGACATTTTCCTGGTCCTGACTTTATTTGCAGCTCTGCTGTGCTTTACTAGTTAGGTTTAAAGTTATGGTGTGAGACCATAATGGTTAACTTTAGGGAAAATGTCTGAGTTAGGCATAAATACTGTACAAAAATGAATGGAAGTCAATAAAATGTCCTCAGTTTGATGCAAATACAAGTGTGTGTGTGTGTGTGTGTGTGTGTGTGTGTGTGTGTGTGTGTGTACCAGCTTCTATGTGCCAGGGGTCATTGACCAAGGCCAACGGAGAGATGGTCAATGGTGAGGCTCCACAGTTGGATGGAACCAGTATCCCATGTGTGCTGACAGGTGCTGTTGTGCCTGAGCGAAGTGCAGCTTTTAGTGGCGCCACACTGTTCAGCTGGACTCTGGACAGGCAGCCTACAAAACCAGGCGTGTTGTAGCGTTCAATTAAGATGGGGTCGATCTGTCCTGTTTCTACAAGACACAAAGATTTGGTCAAAGAATTAGTTTGAATTAGTATTGCAAAGATGGAGAATAAGTCAAGAAATTATAGGGTCAAAACCAGTAAAATGATAATTTGGACCTTGTTTGTAATTTTTTTGTTTTATTTATTAATTTCATTTATTAAAAGAAACAAAACGAATATTTTTAAAAACTTGTCACTTGTTAAAAAACTCGAGAGCAGGGGTTTCCAACCTTTCTACTGTCACAAAATGGAACTGTCCAAGAGCTACTTTTTGAGATATTTAATTTCAAATTTAAACCATTGGAATAAGCTTGATTTGCACAAAGATCTTTGTCTTGAATTTACATGAAACCAAACAACAAAGAACACTGAATTTATATGAGTGTGCTTTTTGTATTTATCCATTTATATTATAGTGTATTTCACACTACTAACTTAGGGTTTAGCTGCTACTCATTTGTGTACAAATAACGTTGGGTGATGGGTCTACGAATTCTTATTTTTTTTTACATTGTAGACCCGAGCAGGAAGAAACCCCGTGCAGTGATGTATCCTGCAGTGGGAGGGGTTTCCCAGGAGATCGGCACTTTGTGTCTTAAGGGGCTAAAAGGCGAAAGGTGTGTCCGAAAACAAACGCCAAACAACCACATAACCGTGCGTCGTCTGCCGATCGACTATACTGTGCCCTAAACTGTTTGATCGACAACCAAAGGGAAGGGACATCTATTGATTGATTGGAATTAAAGGAAAGTTTGGTCAGTGACAAATTAAATTTTGCTTCTCTTAATTATTCACAAGCATTTAAGAGTTTTTTTAAATGAGCTCAGGAGCTGCTGGTTGGAGACCCCTGCTCCAGAGATACTGAAACTCCTCCACTTGAGGCAGAACCTCACTCCTAATCCAGAGAGGACACGCCCGCCTTTTCCAATCAAGAACCATGACTTCTCCCCAGAGACGGCATCAGAATGCAGCTACATATAGGTCACGGTTTCAAACCTGTTCATGGTAGCTTTCATGACCTTTATTATGGACTGAAATATGGCTGTATACATGAGAGATTTCTGGTTCTTCAGCCTCAGTTTCAGCTCACAGTGAGGACATCTCTGGTCCATTCAGCACAGACTGATTCAAATCAAAAGTTGTTTCCCATTTGATGCCTCAAATGTTGCTTTGCTTCAAATTAAGAACGTAGGAAATTTGACCATACTACTGTTGTTACTAACCACAAAAACTGGGATTAAAACATGTGGAGAGGATCTGAATCATTGGACATCACCTAGTATGTTTCTTTGTCTAAACTTACCAAAAACCTTTCCTAGAAAGATACTTTTCACCAAGTTGAACTGCGTGTCAGAAGCGTCGGGCAACATGTATGTAGACAAAGGATAATGGTCAAGCTGAGGAAAAAAAAACAAAAGACAAGTTTAGCTTCAAATCTTTAGTTTACTTTATCCAGCTAAACCCCACAGGTCTATAACCCTGGTCCTGGTGACCCACTGTCCTGCATGTTTTACAGGTTTCTGTGGACTTGATAAGGTGCTATATAAGTTCAAGTCATTTACCATTTACTTCTGTGTTACAATACATCTCAGCCAAGTAATTAATTTACTCAGAATCTCATCAAGTTTAGCATTAGCCTGTCAATCACTCATTCAGTTCAGTTAGGTGTGTTGATGCAGGGAAGCAACTAAAACATGCAGGACAGTGGGTCCCCAGGAACACAGTTAAAGAACTCTGTCCTAGGATATACTGTACCAAACCAACTTTACTTATAAAGTACCTAAACAACTATAGGATCAAAGTGTTAGAATAAAAGCCTAAACAGAATATTAAAACTTTATAATAAAAACAAAAAGCACATAAAACCAATTAAAATAATCACAAATCAAACTAGTTTGACAGACACATACATTACAGTAGTCTAACAGAGTGGTGATGAAGGAGTGAATTACTGCCTCAAAGTTCTTCTTAGAAAGAATGGGCTTGACTTCAGCCAGCTGCCTTAAATGAAAACAGCTGGATTTCACCACAGCTCCTCTTTGATTATCAAATCTAAGCTCACTGTCCACCTTGACCCACAGCTTTGTGATGACTGGTTTAGTTTATAGAATCAAGGACTGTAGATCCACAAGTAGGGTATAAGTAAGCTTGTTGGACTCTGCCACACTGACTGAAGGAACTCACCTGCAGTCGGATCTCCCTGTAGTTCCTTGTTATGTTGACAAAGTGTGGCTGTCCGTTAGCCATGTTACGGTGGTCAACATCGATGGTGTACGGTTCTGTTAGTCCTCCGAGACTGTAGCGAATCTGGAGAGTGCCTACACACAAACCCCAAAAAAGTTGAGAAACACTGTAGTAACTAAATATAAACAGTTTCAGCTTTTTATATTTATGAAAGCATCCTAATCTCAACTTTACATGCCTTTTTTTCCCATATCAACTAAAAAGCTTTACACAGAACTGAATTGTAGACATTTATCATTCAAAAACTTTCCAATCTGTAATTTCCCTTCATGGGAAATCAATAAAATATCATTCATCCATTCATTTATATGAAATGATTGAATTAAAAGCAGCTCACCGTTGTGTCTGAGCACCACAGCCATAGAGTCCTGAGTTCTGGAGCTGATATAGATGAGGATGCTGGGGGAGCTGTAGGTGCTGAAGCTGAACACCAGCTCCTCCCGGGTTAGGTTGGCTTCACCTGACACACCTCCCCCAGGTAAAGCACTGTCCTCCCCCTGCAGAGAGGGTCCTGCATCTGACAGGAAGTCATAACGCACCAGGGTTCCTGTCTCAAAATAACCTCCCACATCTGACACACACACACACACACACACATAGAGAATGTATTAAAACCTACTCGTACATAACACACATATATATATAAAGTTAGCAGTGTGTACCGTTGGTGCAGAAGGGTCCATCATACGCTGTGTGAGAGCAGTCACAGGAGTATCCATTATACTGCTCCACACACCTCCCTCCGTTCTTACAGTGCATCCCATAACTTCCACAGTGACCCCGACAGCCTGGACTCACTCCCACGGTCATCCGGGCTCTTTCTTCCAGGTCCAGAAGGACACCGTTTATTTTAAGAGCCCGCATGCAGCCCAGGAAACCCCTCTGACCACGAGACGCACCTGGAACAAGACACGACACACGTTCACAGGTTTTAATATTTAGCAAGAGAAATGTGAAAATACACTGTAGCCTGGCCCTCCTAACAGTTCTGCTCAATTCTAGTTTCCCTTCACTGCTCCGTCTGGGATTTCTCCCATCTTGTTACGGTTTCAACCGGGCCAATGAGCGAACAGAAGGCAGAGTTGTGAACGATGTCGACTTTCTGCACCGTTTTAGTCTGCTTGTACTTCAGCAATGGCAGAACGTGATTGAAGCCATTCGGTCTGTGTTGACAAGGCTTCCAAACTAAATTAAATTTGTCTCACAAAGCCTGCAGCTCTCATTTACAGCCATCTCGTTCAGCTCGGTTCTTCCCTCCTCTCAGTAAGGGACGGTTGTTTACAGAGCAAGCGATTTCTGGTTAGCTTCTTAGCTTCCTTCTCGATTGATCTGGCGCGCTACATACGTCGCGGCCAAACGTTAGCGATTCCGTAAATCAGATCCAACCATTTTAGACACAAACAGAGGCCACGCCTCCAGCAAGAAAGACCCTCTGTATGAAACAAAGCAAACGACAAGGGGCTGGTTTTTACCAGGCTAGTGTGACTGCTGAGTTACATGCTGAAAAAGGCTAGCTAAAAGCTAATGGATCAAGTTATTAGATAAAAGGAGCAAAAGGCTAAGTGACAGCAAAGGACTAGCTAAAAGCTAATAGTAACAAAACACTATTTAAAAGCTAAATGTAGTAAAAAGTTGGCTAAAAAGAGAAAACTTGTATTTAAAAGAATTAGAATGGTAGTTAAAGCTAAAAGGTACCAAAAGGTTGGATAAAAGCTAAGAAGCAAAATAGTAACTAAACGTAAAATAAGCAAAAGAAAAACAGAACCAGTAACATTGTTTCAGTCCTGATCACTAACTAGATTTTATTAGAAATGCTCAAGTCAGAAGACTTTCTAAAACCTGCAGCACCTTTTATTAAAAGATTTAAGTGAATAAATGTGACTTTGGAAGAAATCATCTTTAACAAATTAAAATCTGAGCACCAATTTTAGAAATCATTGAAGCTGAAAAGATTCCATCTTTGAAAACCTTTAATTAAATCATTAAAAGAACAAATTTAAAATGAAATTCATGCTGGTGACCATCAGTTTAAAGAGGAGCTGGGGGTCTCCAGACTGTCACAGTTAGCTTAGCTTAACCCTTAGCCCCCATAGATGAGCAGCCATGAACAAAGTCAAACCTCAGACTAAACTAGAACCAAGTGGAGAACATGTCAGCTACTTTATGTGTGTCTATTATAAAATCTACAAATCTTTTTGGATAATTTGCCTTGATTGTAGGAAGTTATTTTCTAAGGTAATATTAAAGGAGGAACTCATCCATCTTCTTTACCAGGTGTTCCATGCAGGGTCACATGAAAGAGGCCAGGGACACACTGAACATGTCCATCACAGAGACACACCACCATTCACACTCTCACACACCTGAGGACAATTCAGAATAACCTGGATGTTTCTGGTCTTTTGGAGGAACCAATAGCAGTTCAGGTTCAGTCCAGATCCAGATTAGTTCAGACTCTTCTCTATACAGTATAAGTCAGATCATCTTTCCTCAATGTTTTTATTCTTCTTCCTCACCTCATCCCAACCAAATCCATTTCATCAATCTGTGGGGTCACCACTCTGAGTCTCCTACTTCCTACTTCTCATCATCGTCATTCAAGAACTGGGACAGCTCAGATCAAATATTAGTAATCTAATAATAAGTAATTTTTAGCCCATTTTATGGAGCAACTTTAAGCTTGCATTTAAAATAACATAAAATGTGAAACTCAAAGGGCCCTAGTGATGACTGAGGCAGCTCACTTCAAACTATTCAGTTTTTTCCTTTATGTAAAACACACCTGATATTTTGTGTACGTTTGTTATTATTTATTGTAAAATAGAACAAATCCTAGTTATGCATGGTTTTGTAACCAAACAGAACTTTACACTGACTCTGATTCTGTTTCAACTTTAAGTTGTAGTTTTTTTTTTAAGCAGCAGCATTCATCATGGCTGTAAGACAAAAGAAAGACTCCTCCTGGGCTCTGTGAAAAGACTGGACTGCACTGGGTCCGTTTGCTGCTTACCCACATACAGATCAGTGTAGAAGTCCTGTTTCCTGTGTCCCTGTGGGGGGACGGCTCGGATGTCTCTGTGCACACCATCCAGCTGCAGAACAGCCTCCTTAATGTTCTTCTCCACCTCCACACGGTGCCACTGGTCATCACCGAGAGCACTCTGTGAGCGAACACTGAGCACCACCCTCTCACTGCCCACATCAAAGGAGACCAGGACCACTGACCCGCCTGGGAAAACACACGTGAACCATTATTTATTACACCTTTTAATACATTTATACTTTGAAACCAGTCATTATATCAAGTTGGAACCCTAAATCAGAGTGGTTGTCTTTGTTAAATAAGTATTTCCACGAAAAATGTAATCATTTACAGAGCGTCAGAACCCTGGTACACACAAACCTTTGAGTTCAACATGAAGGAAGCTGCTGGCTCCCAGACTCTCCATGAAGACTCCATAAGAGGAGGACGTCTTGAAGTAGAAGGAGACGTCAGTGCTGGTTTGTCCTGAGACAGACTGGAAGTGCAGGGAGGAGGCTGGGCTGCTGAAAGAGGCTGCGTTCCAGTAGTCCCCTTCAAAAAACAAAACCCAACAAGTCTCATTATCCTGAGGCATCAAGGCTGAGTCTGTGAAAGACAGAAAGAGGAAAACTCACGGTCCCCCTGACATCTAAGAGGCCCGACAGTCAGTTTGGCCTCAGATCCAGTTCTGCTGGTGTCACCAACCACAACCTCCCTGACGGGCAAATGGTCCTTATAAACCAGCAGGCCTGCATCCTCCTTCCTGCCAACAACAGAACTGTCCTCATCAACCAAAATTATTTACATTTATTCAAGTTCTGGCAAATAATAAAAGATCTGAAATGTGTAAAATTATTTGTGGAGTTCCCCAGGGTTATGTGCTTGGACCAAAGCTCTTTATTTTGTATGTAAATGATTTGGTCAATGTGTTTGCAAAACCCACTACTTGCATTGATCTGAAATATTGTAAATACAAATGTTACACTGCAAAAACTGTCTTTCTAACCAAGTTTTAAAACCTTATATCCAGCCAAAAAAAATCTTTTTGATCTTGTTTTGAGACTGATTTACTAAACAAGAACGTGTAAGAATGTGTAAGATTTTTTACTTTGTAAGAAAATTTTACTTTGTAAGATTCTTAAAATAAGAAAAAATTGAGTCAAATCAAGTATTTCAAGAATACTCCCAAGTAAAATTTTCTTACTCCCTTGGCAGAAATTTTTGGCCTAATTTGAGTCAAAATTTCAAACTAACAAGACAAATAAACTTACACATTCTGAAAACAAGATTAATATTCTTACACAGTCAGTTCTTGTTTAGTAAATTAGTCACAAAACAAGATCAAAAAGATTTTTTTTGGCTGGATATAAGGTTTTAAAACTTGGTTAGAAAGACATTTTTTGCAGTGTATAAATAAAAGCTGAGACGGAGAACAGGTCCAGACTACAGCAGACACACAGATGAAGACAGAACTCACCAGGTTCGCAGGTCAGCGTCACAGTTGCAGAAGCGTTTGGGATCTGTACAGTTGTTTTCAATCCCACAGGCACACTTCTGGATCCCAGGTCCAGAACCGCCCCAGTACCAGTGCTTCTTGTTGTCTCGGCCCACCCACCAGCTAAATGGAACACCGTCTAGGATTTAAACAAACAGATTTATAACGTTTATAAAAATGTCCTGTCTGTTTCCTCTTCAGCAGGTGGAAGAGCATTTAGCTCAATCAGCTAACCAAATAAAGTCCAATCATCAAAGGGATTACAAATCACAATCTGAACAGGCTGAGAGTTTAGACGATGAATCAGAAAAACGACAAAGCAAAAGTTGTCCTCAGAGAGTTTTGAAAAGAAGATGAGGCGTCTGTCCCCTCTGTTCTGAATTAAATCAAACTAACTCACAGCACCTCTCTTTGTGTGTCCCATTATTTAGTTTTCTAAAGTTACGTCCTTCAGAACTTGCTTTAAAACTAGCTCAGATCAGTGTTTGAGTGATGACCCCTCACCTGGACCGCTGAGCAGACGGGACATTCTGCAGCTGTAAGCTACAAACTGTTCACACCTGTGTGCTCTGCTGGTGACAGACAGAACCTGAAACACACAAAAACAACATCATCTCATGGATTAGAAGTAGAAATGTTATCTTCCTGTTTAGAGTTTCTTATAGTTTGTGCTATTTTAAATATTCAGATGTCCAAACATTCATCATCAGGGATAAGGCCTTATAATTTCTGATTTCTGTAACTTTTTATACTTTATAAAATACTTTACGTTGTTTAAACTACACTATTGATATTATTAAGCAACACAATAATAAATTAAGTATGCCAGTTTTAATTCAGTGTTAAAGTTGGGGATGACTGTCAGTGACTACTACACCTAATCGTAGCCCAGTATCAGTGAAATAGACTGAGTGACAGCTGGTTTCTGTGAATAATGTTAATTAGAGAAGCCGTTTATAAACGGATGACCCTAAAAGTTTATTTGTAGATGTTCAGTACATCTGCTGAGTACTCTCTGGGAGGTTACTTAAAATTCATCCAAGGGTTCATAATATATTTTGCTAATGGTAAAAACAATCACACACACACACAAACAAGGGCAAAAAGATTTTCTCTTGACTCTTGGCAGTGGGCAACAAGTAGAAAAGAAAATCACTGTCAGTTCCCACTTTGTACCTGTTCATCTGTAACATTGTAAGAAATCTGCAGAGCTGTTTTCATGCCCTTGTTTGCAGCAGAGACGGACATCTGTGGGGACAAGTCGTTCCTTAGTGTGGTCCAAGACGTGTCCTCTGAAAAACCAGAGCAAACCAGAACAGCTTTTTCAGCAAAGCTTCAATTACTCTAAACAAAATGTTGGCAGAAAACAGCTGAAAAATACGAAACGCAATAATGTATGCTGTGACAGAGGCACGTCTCTGGAACACCTCAGGTATGCTTTAGATCTTTAGAAGTGATGATGACTAGCTATTTAACTCATCAGTCCTACAAAAATTAAACTACTTCTTCAAACTGAGACTGTTAGTAGTCATCTACAACAGGTTATACTTTTTATAGTTTATATTTTATTCCATGGAAATCCACCTAAAAATGTCTGAACAATCCCTTCAAGAACTGAATAGAAATGTTTGCTTTATGAACAACTTATTGATAACCAACACACACCCCTGTGGAACACACATGCAGAAACAGAACTCAGCTTTAAATTCTGTTTAATGAGAAGAATTTCAGTTGGATCATTTCACATTTAAACTGCAGTCAGAAACAATTCATGGAGTCAGAATGTCACATTGTGGGTTATAAGAATCAGTTAAATGGCAGATAAAAAGCAGCCTCCTCTTTCAGACTCCATCGCTGCTGGTGTCCATCAAGTTAAAAACCTGAAACTGTATTATTCATATTTACTGTCTGCTGCCTACAGCATATGTGACAATAAGGGAGAAAAGTACTGCTCACACCAGCAGGGGCAGTTTAGCAGAGCTGAGCTAAAGAAACTGTTCTTCTCGCTCACAGTCCATGCACAGTGAAGACAGCCTGAGTTTGTGGCTTGTTTTAGATTCTGTTTATATGAACGCACGTCCTTTGTGCAGCCGTACCAACAGCCACAGAGAAAAAGATAAACAGTCATAAGTCTTGTTAGCAGCAACATCTCACCTGTCATATCACAGCTGACTCTGAAAGGAGCCATGGAGCCACTGCCATCTGGGTCAATCCAGTAGGTTCCTGAAGCCTTCCCCTGCAGCTTGTACTCCTCACAGGACTGCTGGTACAGAGCTGCAGAGGAGGAAAATTCAAACAGGTCAGGAAGAAAACAGCAACCATCAGGGAGTGGTCTGTGTGTACAGAACAGGCTGACAACTGATTATCCAGCTTTATTACAGTGTGACCTGCTTTCTTCAGACCAGGGGTCTGCAACCTGCGGCTCTGGGGCCACATGTGGCTCTTTGGTCCCTCTGCAGTGGTTCTTTGAAAATGTGACCAAACATGACAGAATTGTTTTTCTTTGGTTTTTATACCCAAAACACAAATCAATTTAAATACAAATATGTGATTAATACTACTAATAAAAAGTAAAACATGTTAGCTGCTAGCCTGTTGTTTACTAAAATATTACAATTTCTTTCTACGATCTTTCTCTCAAATCCATCAGAACTACCTTTAAATAATTTGAAGACTACATAATAAGCAGAATTAAAAAAATGTGCCTGAATAATTCAGTTGTACTAGTTTTTATGAAATTCAGTATAAACAATGTACAATATTTTTCTTGTTTACATAAATATGGTCTTTATATTTGTCCTGATACGTGTAATATAAAATAATATAATAATAATAATATTTTTTTAGTTTTATAATGTCACCTCCACTGACCGTAAAGGTTCCTGAAAAGGCCTCGAACAAGACCCACAGACCACCAGTTGATAATCATAGTTGTAGCTTGTTTTGCAGCTCTGAACACATTTTATTAGTGAGACAAAGAGCACAAATGGCTCTTTTGATCGTAAAGGTAGCAGACCCCTGTGTGAGACTTTTACAGATTCTGATGCAGAAATGGAGTTTAGAGATTTCTTCTGCCTTGCACAAAACCAGTACACTTCTTCTGATGTTTAAGTAAGAAAATTATTATTTTTTTATTTTATTTTTATTCAAAAATTTATTCATTTCATTAAAAACAAAATAACTATATACAATAGAAACAAAGAAAATACACAAATCAAAAAGTCAAAAATAAAATTTTAAATTTTAAACATCTCAAGAGTTCATTGTTGTGATTGAGAGACAACACAAAAAAAACCAATAAAAATAATAAAAGGCAAAATTTCAAGATGAGTTAAAGACAAAGAGTACAAATCAGTTTTAAGAGCAGATTTATAAACAGGAAGTAAGTTTGATGATTAAAAACAGCAGAAAACACCATATCACCTTTCTGCTCTTTGACTAAAGTCTGAGTTTCTCTTGATTTTATAATTTTATTCATTATAAATTCATTTCTATTATTTGATTCCACAGCAGGTGTAGCTTGTTTGTTTAAATTAATTAAAAATATTTTAAGGAAACAGTTTTAAAAAACTGTTTTTTGCACTGGAAACTATTTTTAACCTGATTTTTGATGGACAGACTCAAAATGTTTTAGATTTTTCTCAAAGTCTTTCATGT
Organism: Anablepsoides cearensis; assembly: GCA_032275365.1. Taxonomy (NCBI): domain Eukaryota; kingdom Metazoa; phylum Chordata; class Actinopteri; order Cyprinodontiformes; family Rivulidae; genus Anablepsoides; species Anablepsoides cearensis. The sequence goes on along the minus strand of JAUBOC010000078.1, from coordinate 23,858,074 downwards.
TTTATATACAACCTCAGCTCAGCTGGTTTACATGGACTAAAACAGTCATGTCATGTTTTCTGTCCTGATCATTCCAGCCTATGTTTTGCTTACACATGCTGTTTGTCAGCCAGTGATGTAAAGATGAATGTGTTTAGTACTCACAGGTATGACAGGTGGCTCCAGTGTAGCCAGAGCCACTACAGTTGCAGCTGAACGTATCCCATGTCTGGGAGCACCGCCCACCGTGCTCACAGTGGTTAGGAACACATCTGCCATCACAGGGAAACAAAGCAGGTCAGATATGTGAAGCAGTTTCTGTAAGACAGCAGGTCTCTGCTTTCACTTGTCTTAACGATCCGAGTGTTATACCTGTCTGTAATCGCACACATATCGAGGCTGACGTTCTCAAACGTTCCAATGAAACCCTGCTCCACGGCTCGGAGGTCCACCAGCTGGTCATCGATGTGGATCATCTGCATGCAGCCCTGGAAGGAGCGCTGTAGTGAGCGGCTGTTTGTGTGCAGGAAGTATCCTGGAGATGATAAAAACTCTTGTTACTACAGTAGAAACACAAATATGAAAAACTCCTCTGAGAACTAAATAGTTCTTCTGTAAAGAGTCTCTTCTTACTCCAGTAGAACTCATGACATCATAAAGGCAACAGCATGAGTCACCTGGGACAGAAAAACATTCAAGTCTTTTATTTCAGAGTTTACTCACACATTTATTTACAGAACTAAATGAAACATACTTCATGACTAACTCAGACAAGTTAGCACTAAAATCCTTGGGGCTGTGTTGTTTAGGGCGTCAGCCCCCTGATGGGGTCTTCCATGGTGTCAAAGTAGTGGTCAGACTAAGAGTCCGTCAGTGGACTGACATGACAATAAACAGATAACCTGACCCAGAGCAGGAAACTGGGATAACCTCTGAAGCCAGGATCTAGAATCTTTCTGGGGAGCACCGGGTGGCTAAGCCTCGACTCCTGAGACTGAGCTGGACTCAGCCTGAAACCACAGGGTGGTACCTCCATGTGGACCCACAGCCTCCAGTGAGAGAACTGTAAGGTTAGTAGTGTGGCAGAGCAGTAGAGTTAGCTTCATGTGGCTGAAACGTGTTGCACTAAAGCTGTGACTTTTCACTTTTTCTTTAGCTTTTCTTCACTGAACTCTAAAAAATGTCCATCCGTCCATCTGTTTTCTTGCTCTTATCCGGGATCGGGTCGCGGGGGCAGCAGCCTAAGCAGAGAGACCCAGACTTCCCTCTCCTCAGCCACTTGGGCCAGCTCATACGGAGGAATCCTAAGATGTTTCCAGGCCAGCCGAGAGACATAGTCCTGGGTCTTCCTCTGGGTCTCCTCCCAGTGGGACGTGTGGAACACCTCACCAGGGAGGCGTCCAGGAGGCATCC
>JAUBOC010000078.1:23729304-23741690 GCA_032275365.1 Anablepsoides cearensis | reverse complement strand
ATGATGGTGGAGGATTTGAAGCAGGCTGGCACGTGACACTGTTCCAGGGAGGTGTTGAAGATGTGAGTGAAAACAGGAGAGAGCTCGGTGGTACAGTGTCTCAGGATGGAGAGGGAGACACCGTCTGGTCCAGGAGCCTCGCGGTGCCTTAATTTGTTATTTTGTAATTATGTTTTTTGTTTTTATATATATATATATATATATATATATATAAACAAAAAACATAATTACATATATATATTTCATTTTAGTCTTTAAAATACTAAACTTGAACATAACTATACTTCTTGTCTCTGTGATGACATCATTTTTAAATATTAAATCAGATGTCCTGGTCAGTTAGTCAGTACTTGGGTAACATTTTTACCACATACTGAGTAATTTCTTGGAGGGATGATTCTTACTTGAGAAAAAATATGTTGAAGTAGTGCTATTTTTACACACTTTTAGAAATATTGGGTATTCTACCTCCTGTTCTTTTGAGTAAATCATTCTTCATATTTTCTGCCATATTATTTCTGTCCTTGATGTTTGATTATTGTTGTTTTCCCCTTCCTGAAAATGTTTCCTATCATAGTCTGTGTTTTTATTTCTGTTCCGGTCTTGTCTTTGGCTGTTTGTCTCCTCAATTTAGAGCTTCCCAAAGACTTACTGGTTTATTCAATATTTAGTTTCTTAGTTTATTCTTGCATTTTGTTCTTTGTACATTTCTATTTAGTTTTATTTTCTTGGCTTGTTATGTCCTCTTTAGTTTCTCATGTTATTAGTCTGCCTCCAGCAATGCCTCATCATCTTCATGTGTTTAACTGATCTGCCACTAATTTTTTACTGTTCAGCACCGGATTCCTTGTTTTCACGTGTTTTTTTTTTTGTTATCTTATTTGTTCCACCCTGTTTTTCTGCTCCTGAGTTCAGTATGTGTGCGAGAACATGCTGGTTACAGGTTGAGAGTTTTTTCCCCAGCTGGCTCAGTCCGTAGTGTGCAGTTTATGTACAGGGAGCATATTGATGTGGAAATGCAGACTGACGAAACACCTGTTTACAACACCAGAAAAAGTGCTGTTACGCACTGGACTCAGGAAAAAACATTCCGGTACGCTGCAGGGTAAAATTTAGAAGTGGTGGTACTCTGTACTGGTGTGTACTGGCCCACTTAAAGCACTGACCTTGAACAAAAACACAAAAGAGTCTGTAATATTTAACAAGTTTTAAGTCTCAAAGAGAGCTAAGGTGCGCTCAGCACTGTTTGCTCAAAGACACAATCTGACACTTTGGTAGTTATAATTTTTTATTGTCCTCATCTTCTTCTGAAACTGTTCTTAGTTGTTTCTCATCTGAATTTTTTTTCCAGCATGTCTTCCTACATAGCAGCTGCTTTTCTTTTGCCATTCATGTGTTTAAGGACAGTTTCTTCACAGAATCCACAAATACTAGTTTAGCCCTCAAACCTTCTTCAGCTACTTCTGCACAAAATGCTGAAAGGACAATACAGCATTGCAAAAGTTTAATAAAGAACCATAAATTTGTACACTTTTTCAAGTAACTGCATTATACGGTGTATGCTGTATATACACACAGTATACAGTCTTGATACAAATCTGATTTTTTTTTTTGCATTTTTTTCTGCAGCATCCTGCCCATGAAGCAGGGCCTTCTGCTGGGGAAGTACCTGGGAGCCTTCAACCTGATGGACACCTTCAGGGGACGCTCTAAAAAACAGGAATAGGATCATCAAGAAGTGATGACTGAAATGAAAAGACAGATACAAACTTTAATGTCAAGCCTTTTCACAGCTAATTATAATATTCTTACATTCATCAAATAGCATGAATTTAGCGTAACACAAAACTGAATGCTTGATCTTGTCTTTGTTTCAATTTTCAAGATGAAGATTTTTGTAGCATCTGATGTTTTAATTAAGGTTTTTTTTTTATAACAACATACAGCTTAGAATGTTTTTAAGTGTTTCTGTGTTGCTATTCTTTCTTCAAATATTCAGACACCTTGAAATTCAGCCAACATTATTTTTTTATGTATGACCTGACATCTGCTTGTTTTATCTATGCAAAACTAAAAATAGGAAGTCCATTTTAAGTTTTGTTTTATAGTCAGAACTATTCAACCTTAACCAATATAAAACTGAAACCCATTTTCATATTATGTCCAATCCAGTGTTTGTTTCTGTTCTTGCAACTTACTCTTGTTTAAATTTTGTAGGTCAGTAGTTTTCAAACTCAGGGACACAGCCTCTAGTGGGCAGGCGGGGGTCATAACTCCTTGTATTTTATTCATCCAGCTATCATTTGTCTGCTGCTTGTTTCAACGTTGTGTTGATGGGACAGCAGCTTATGCAGGGAGGCCCAGACATTTCTTTCTACAGCTACCTCTTCCAGGTTTTTCATAAAGATTTCAAGGTGTTCCCAGGCCAGCTGAAAGTCATAGTCTCTCCAGCATGTCCTGAGTCCTCCCTGGGGTCTCCCAATGCCTGAAACACCTCACTAAGGAGGAAAACAGGTGCATCCTTATCAGAGTACCAAATGACTCTTTTTGATGTGGAGGTGTGGCTCTACTCTGAGTCCCGTCCAGGTAACTGAACTACTCACCCTATTTACAAGGTAGAGCTCATCTACCCTGTAGAGAAAACACATTTCAGTCGCCTGTATCAGAGATCTCACTCCTTCAGTCACTATCCAGAGTTCATGACCATAGGTAAGAGAAGGAACATAGATCAAACAAACAAAGAATTTTGCCTTGCAGCTCAGCTCCTCCTTCACCACAATGGACAGGTACAGGGTTTCCAATAAGCCACTTGTGATATAAGATATGTAAATTCCTCCATTTGAAGCTGAACTTCACACCAACCCAGAGCGCGCAGTCCATCCTATTCTGACTGAGGACCATGGAGTCAGATTTGGAGGTGACTATCCTCATCCCAATCACTTAACACTTTGCTGCAAACAATTCCAGTGATAGTTGGCAATCACGTCACAGTGATGCTAACAGGACCTGCAAGTAGCAGAAACAGAATCCTAAGGTCACCAAACAGGACCCCTCCTATCCTCTGGCTGCACCAATTTTGCCCACAAAAGTTGTGAACAGATTCTGTGACAACAGACAGCGCTGGTGAAGTCTGACTCATCCTGAAGAGTTGTGACTTGATGCCAGCTTTGCAAACCAGATTCTTGCATTGTTTGTACAGAGACTGAATGGCCAGCAGCAGCAGACCCCAATTTCATACTTGCAGAATGCCCTTAACAGGGTACCTGTTTTTCCCCCTGCCAAAACAATTTTTTTTGTAATCAAAAGCTTTTCTTTACTAAAATATTTCAATTTTTTGTGAAAAGTATTGTGTATTGTGCAGAAGTTGGTAATTAAACGTGTAACATTGTGTTTTACAATTATACTGATAAAAAAGTAGTGATTTTCATTAAGTAAACTTATATTAACAAAGAGAAGCATAGTCATCCTAGATAATACAGCCTGAAGACAAAGCTAAGAAGATTATGATGTTTTAAATAAAAAAAATACTTATTGGAAGTAAAATATAAAAATAAATACAAGATAATTGCACAATTATAAATCTGTCAAGGTGAATGAACTAAATAAATAGAAGGTGGCTAAATCATGCATCTTCAAAACACTACTTGCTTAATAAGAGGAATTTGTTATGTTATAAAAATTATCTGTAATTGTGTAACACCTCAGACACTTGACTGACTGTAATCTTTCTCATTGTTCAATGAATAAAGATTACTTTTAAAGTTTACATTAGACATCTGAGATTTTGTTTTTGTCAGATTGATGTTCTCCCTTTCATTAAACAAACTTTTCATCTCCTCTTACTCCATGAAAGACATGCTAATGGAATCAAAAAGGTCCTTGAAGTTTGTTTTTTTACATTACCTCCACTATACACAGTGTTGGTAAAGCATTTCTTGTAATTTTTACACTTTTTGTATTTGCACGTTACAGGCACTTTAATGTTCATGTGGGTAGGCACAGTGTAGGAGGGGCATGATTGGCCTCTCTGAACCCATGTGGTCTTCTGTCACTGCTTTTTTGTGACCTGGATCCTGCAGGCAGAGCTGTTAGTTTGTTTTGACAGTTTTGTAATTTCATTAGAGATGAAGATTTAATCTAAAGTTCTGCAGGGCAGATAAGAGAGGTTTGAACTTGCTGTCTGCCTCAGAGTTTTACCAGTCATCTTGACTAAGCTGCTGGAAGACCAGAGACAGACTCTGCTCAGGGTTTGGCAGTGGTTTAAGCTTTAGGCTGAGGTTTCACAGTCTGGGGGGCTGGTCTCTTTAGGTTTGTAGTTCTTCTGAAGCCCACCACTGCTCTTTGAGCAGATCTTTTAGTTTTGGGCGGGTCAAGTTTTAGAGGAGCGGTAGAGGAATAGAGTCTGACAAGTTTGAATAGAAAAGAAAAGTTTAAAGTACCATAGTCAAAGCATTTCATCTAATCATTTATCAAAAATGTTCAGCTCATTGGAAAATAAATGCTTTGAACACAAATTATGAAGAAGTAGTTTGATAAAACCGTATGAAACACTAAAAACAATAGTTTGAATGGTGAGTTCACACAATTACTGCCCAAGTTTAGAGAATCAAATGGTTGGTTTTATTTACCCAGTCATTGTCTGTAGACATATTCTTTCCTGAAATTGTGTAACCAGTCCTTCGATTGTATTGAGATTATTTCAAGGTGTGTTTTACTCAGTGAATTGCAGCTTAGACTTGTGAAGATATCTGGTGTATTTGTGGTTAGCTTACAGTCATGGGAATAAGAAAGTCTACCGTCTTTGAAGGCTATAATCAAGACGTAATAAAAATGATTTGATCTTAATTAGCTTTTACATTTGTTTAAGTCCAACAAGTCTACAAAAATCCAGCATAGGCCTGTTATTTGTCCAGTGATGTCACGTAAGTCTTTATTACTGTAATTTCAGAAGTTTCAGAGTGTAATTTACTTAAATTTTTTAAATTCCCATCCACAATAAAGACTTTGTTTCAGCCGTTGTATTTTAACTTCAGCAAGGGTTAATGAACAAATATTACATGGATTTTTTAAATCAGTTTACACTTAACATTGACTTACCATTGACTTGTGAAGTGAGAATGGAGTAATGTCCTCTATTTAACTGTAAAACAAAGTAAAACATCTTTTTTGATGTTTGCTTGAAGTTTTGTTTTACCTCCAGATGTGACAAACAGAGTTTGTTCAGTTTGTTCATATATTTTCAGCTTTAAGGAAAATAGTTTGATTTATTTAACTAAAATAAAAATTACAATTTCAGCTTCAGTTTTTCAAATGATTACACAAACTTGTTTGTGTACCTGATTTTTTATATTACCTAGACATAAATATTTGATGTGAATGTTTTTGTCAAAGAGATTTTGTCCTTTAAAAAAACAGTCTATTTTCTCCAGTGATATTTCAGTTAGGGAAAAGAATCACACAAAACTCAGATTTTTGGAACCCCTTCTTTTATAGTGAAAGGAAATCCAGTCTCACAAAGACAATACTCTGTGTAGATTTCTTGTGTCTGTTTTCTAGTTGCTGCTCTTGAACATCCAGACAAGAGTTGATGATGACTCTGTCAGCATCGGGGCTTCTCGTCCTCTGTGCACGGTTTGCTCACAAACAGGCTTTTGAGGAAGAGGAGCTGTAGGTAACCAGAGGTGATAATGAGCAGACTGAGGGCTGTTGACCACCAGGTGATGTACTGTGAGTTGAACTGCAACAGGAAGTAGTCTGCACTCTTCCTCATGCGGCTGAAGCTGTAGTAACGAAACATGTGGAAGACACGGTTCTCCACTTTGTATGTTGCAGTCTGAAAAAAAGAAACTAAATAAAATATTACTGCTAAAAATATTTATTATACTGGTCAGGTCTTTACTAATATAACTATGACAACATAAAAATCACATAAAATATGATCATTTATTTATCCTTTATTTAACCAGACAAATCCCATAGAAATTACAGATCACTTCTTCAAAAGGAGGACCTCTGCCTAAAGGCAGCCTAAAAAGCATGTTTTTGGACTGTGGGAGTAAAATAGGGTACCCAGAGAAAATGCATGCAAACAAGGTGAGTATGCAAACTTCACACAGAAAGACTCTAGACCCATCTGGGGGATTAAACCCAGGACCTTGCTGTGAGCTAACAGTGCCAACCACAAAGCCATCATGTTGCCAAAGAATGAGTAAATAATAAAGTGTAATATCATATTTAAAAAATAAAATATAGTATATTTATAAAAAGGTTTTATTAAAGTGACAACATCAAACAAATCAGATCCAGGGAAACACTCATTCAGAAAATTCAATAACTTAGTCCTTGAATTTCAATTTAAAATACCCTAATCAACATACATGGCAATACAATCAGAAATTTTAACTTCAGCAGTCATCATTTTTCTAACTGTAACTAGTATTTAGTTATTGAAGTTAAAATACACTATATCACACTATTGAAACCAATTTGGTGATCTGGTGGCGCTGGTGCATGGCAGCCCCACCTCTGTCAGTGTGCCCCAGAGCAGCTGTGGCTACAATGCAGCTTACCACCATCAGTGTGCAAATGTGTGTGTATGTGGATGGGTCTGAAGTGTAAAGCGCCTTGGGGTCCAAGTGGACTTGATAAGGCGCTATATAAGTTCAAGTCATTTACCATTTTTAGCTCAGGTTTTCAGCAAGAAGCATTCACACTAGCATTTTCACAGGTAATGCAATTATCTAGTTATTATTAATATTATTTCATTTCCAAATCTGTACATTGAATAAAAGATAACTTGATTGACTACACAGCTGTGGTGTCAGAATAAAGCTCAGCTGATTGGCCATAAGAGGTGTCAGTCGAAAGACGACAATCAATTAAATTGTTTGAACAGACTATTATGCAAATTCAAAGTCTCTGGTAGCATGGGTCAGGTTATAAAGAGGGAGGAAGTAACCACAAACTGGCAATGTACCATGGGCAGTACATTGATGATTACTCTTTAGACAGGATAATTGGCAAATCTGCAATTACATTACCATCTATGAGTGTGTGTTTGTGTGTGTGTATCTAAAAATGTGTGTATCAATTGTTCATAGTTCAGAAATTGATTGTGCAGAGTGAAATATTGTACAGATTAATGATGAAGAGGGGCATGTCCAGTAGTGTTTATGTAATATTGTATCATGTACAAATATTTACAAATGAATTACTATAAATAATCCAGTATAAAATGTACTTATATGTGTTCAACTCTATATAAACAAAAACTGTAAGATCAGCAGGTTTACCTGGATAATGCCTAATGTGTTGTTTAGGTCTTTGCTGATCTCCTCCTTTTTCCTCTCCTCCTCCTCTTTGCTCTTGGACGGATCTCGGTAATTGTCATAATAAACCCCGAAGCTGAGGAAGACCTGCATGGTGCTGAAGCGGTTGTGGAAATTGCTGAAACACATCTGATAGAAACCTAAAGCAGTTCATGGAGTGAGAGGGAAGCTGTTAGGATTGATACATGACAAATGAAAAACAACCTAACTGTCACTCATCTACCACAGACTGCAATGTTGCTTCAGGATTCTTGTTCTACAAATGTTTTATTTTTTTACATGGCACAGTTTAACTTGTGCCAAGAAATGAATTGGTGCCAACTATACCTAACTGAAACTGTTGACAGAGAATTCCAATTATTTTAGATTATTGCTAGTTAAAATAAATAGAAATTCACAATTTAAACTTGGATCTCTAGTGTGTTCCTAATCTGATAAAGGTAAGAGTAAGAGTAATTTAAAATATGATTAGGATTTGCATGGTAAATATGGCCTGTAAGACTGTTTAGGCACCACAGAAGAGGTCTTGATGGGATTCAGGTAGCAGACTCCTCTTTTTTAAACCCGCCTCTGAGTGGTATTAAAACAGATTACATGCAGCATATTTAAACGAAATGTTGGAAACTGTGTTAACCTAATAAATGATATGTATTCTAAAAGCTAAAAAACACCAAGACTTTTATAGTGCAGTTTTAATTGTACCAGCACTTTTTGAAGGAAAACATCTGCTACTCTATACGGTGACCAGCAGGTGCAAACTCACAGTAAAACAGCTAAATGCAGAGCAAACAGCTGCATGCTGCAAACACATGAATAGTGCAAACTCTGAAACACAGAATCACAGAATACCCAGCATGTCTGGCAACAAAAAAGAACAAAAGAAAAAAAAGCTAATGTTTAATACAGCACAGTCATACCATAAACATACCAGTTTCCTTCACCTCAAAGTTGATCTGACCCTTTGCATCATCAACAGTGGAGACTAACAAACCACTGGGAGCATTAACGGTTACTGATAGATGTCGGTCCTGACCAACTCCCGTCACCCATTGAACCTGCAAACATAACATCCATCACCTTAGGAACCACAACAGGTTTGGTGAAAGTGACCAAGAAACATTGATTTAAAGAAAACTGTTCAAGCCAAATTTCTGTGAATTCACTTAATATTTGAGAACAAGACAAAATAGCACATCAAACAAAATGTAATTGTTGCAAAACATGAAACATGTCAAACATTATTTTAGTTGTAATTAAAGGCCTGCTATTCATTGAAAGAATAGGTGTGTTGACAAAGGTGTAAGAGTACTAGAATAACTTAGAATAAAGTACAGTGTTTTGTTGAAACCTTCTTCAAATACAAGTAAAGTTACTTAAAGTAAAAATAAAAAGAAATTCATTAGACCTAAAATGTCACCCCACGACTTACTTTCATCAAAAGTTTGTTACTTTTTTATACAGCAGGATGACATTACTCTTGCAAAGTACAAAGAACAAAATTGTTTTAGTAAAATTATCTTTAATTAAAGTAAATCTTATTAAATTAAATTAAATTAAAAGCCTTGTAATTTACTATAAAATTACAAAAGGAAACATGTGCACACAAGATATTTAACACTCTTATAGAGGGTTTTTTTCAGTGTAGACCATGACACAGTGTTCAGCTTGTTTAACACCAAAACATGTTAAACCACTAAACAGCTGGTAGAAAACCAAAATTTTGCCTCTAGGTTTTGGTTGCAGTTATTCTTGTGGTTACAGTGATACAGTTCTTGCTCACAGAGACAAAATAATATATAAAGATAACTTTTAATATGAAAAATTTAATAATATTATGTCATACTTCTATTAAAAAGTTCAGGTGTAATGATGCCTGGTCAGTGAATTACCTGAGGACTGAACTATGGAGTGAGTTTAACAGTTTAGAATTTATAATAAAGTGAAATCTAGCTAAAGCCAAAATATGTGTTTCATTCATTCATTCAATTGAATGTTTCTTATTGTTTGAATCATTTTGTTTGAATGTTTCATTAAAACCCATCCAGTGGTTCATGAAATGTTTTGCTAATAGAAAAAAAGTATCACAAACACAGATATTGGCAAAAGTCATTATTGTGGTTTTGCTAAAAATAGAAAGCTGAAACTCTAACAAAATGTTCTTTAATAATCTGTAAGTTTGGACATTTCTACCAATTTCTGAGTAACTTGACAGTGTCAGAATCTGCAGTGAATCGATTTAACAAATTTCAGGTTTTGTACTTTAAGAAATAAAAGAAATAGTTCAAGTGTTCTCGTGTCAAATGTTTGCACTCACCAAGAAGCTCAGGTAAAACTTCTCTCCATGATGAGCAAAGTGCCAGAAACACTCAGTGGCAGATCCACGAAGCACCACAGAGAAGTCATACTGATCTGCCCCCCAGAACAGCTCCTGGTCTGTTATGTCTAGGTGGGGTCTCGTCTGGGGTCCGCAGTGAATTAAACCCCAAAACCAAAAGAGAAGAATGACATATTTAATCCAGCACAGCATGTCTATACAGGTGGGAAACAACTTCTGCAACCTAACCATAAAAGACAGGAGAGTGTTGCAGTGAGGACAAACGATCAATGAATAACTGGACCAAACTGGTTTCTGTCATCACTGGGAAAACTGAGCTGCCCAGACAGATGGTGGCCCACTGCTTCACCCTCTTTACCACAGTATAATATCTGACACATCACTAAAATGTACTTCATTTTTAAAATAAGTTCTAACATGCCGATGTTAGAGCTTATTTTAAAAATGAAGGCAGCTGCCTTCCTTTTCACCATCTGCAACTATCAATTTGTAGATTTATTTTTTTATTTTTTGTATCTTGTCCTAATGGAGAATTTGTTTGTATGTATAAATATATATAGGCAGGATCTCTTTCTTTTTGATAAGGTTCTGCAATGTCACAAGATTTATTTTCATCCAATGTTACATTATTTTTCACCAAGATCTTGCATTGATGATGGTAGAGTCTGACCGCTGCACAAAGCCTTCTCCAGCACATCACAAAGATTCTCAATGGACTCTGTGGAGCCAATCCATGTGTGAAAATGTGTCAAAATGGTGTCTCATTCTCTCTGAACCACTTTTTAACAAATCCAGCCCCATGAATCCTGACATTGTCATCTTGGAATATGGCCGTGCCATCAGGGAAGAAACAATCCATTGATGGAGTAACCTGCTCATTCAGTATATTCAGGTCAGCTGACCTCATTCTTTCAGCTCATACTGTTGCTGAACCTGGACCTGATCAACTGCAACACTTTTTTTGGCCAGGCAGTGTAGTTGAAAAACAAAACAATTGGACTTCTATTTAGAAGCTTTCCTACCCCACAGCTTGGCTCCTTTGCACTGGAGATTTTCCTATATGGGACCTTTATTTTATTTTATTGTTTTTTATTCATGTTAGGATTTTAAAGGGGCAATATTATGTGTTTCTCAAGCATATATTTAAATTATACACCATAATAAAGTAACTATGTCACCTTCAGTTGTTATTAAAATGTTGTTTATATGTTTAAATAGAAAATAAATTTGACTTCACATCATATCCATTTCTAAACATCTTGAAATTGGCCTCTGTCTCTTTAGGAACCTCCTTCCGATTCTGTCCTGCCCATTTCAGCACGTCATCACAACTGCTTCTCTCTACAGGGCTCTGCTGTTTACAACCTGGAGTGTCGTAGCAGACTTTGTTGTAATGATAATTAAAAAAAAACAAAAGCAGTAACTTTATACAACATCAGTTTTTGAAAATTTCATCTCAGGATACATATGAACTTTACTGTTGGACCAGAAAGTACGTTATCTAAAGAACTGGAGCGATTACAGGGATGACGTAGGATTATTTCAATTGCTCACACATACTGATCGTAATAAGTTACAAATCTTAATACACAGACCAAAACAACGATGTGGACAAAACAACATGAGTTGTTTTTCAGCTTACCTGGGCAGATGACGCCTGTGTTTGTGTTCTTCTGAGTGTATGAATTGCGCTGTACTGCTCTGTGTATTTTATTTAGCATCTGAAAATACATTTCCTCAAAAGGTATTTTTAATCTGAAATGGACTGGAATGAGAAGTAGCATTAGGAGCATGATTTCACCGGGTATTTGTTAGGTTGATGCCGCTGATAGCCTGCAGGAATCACAGGGCGGGCTGAGGGGTATGGAGGTGTGCTCTGTGATGAGGAAGCTCAGCTTGGAGACACACCTCAAAGGATGAGCTGATCCCAAAAAGAGGTTCTGGGCCCAACCGATCGTTTTTGCTCCCCTGCCTGGCTGCCTCAGGACAGCACAGAAGTTCTCAAATATGCATGAATGAGTCAAAGCATGATTCTGGGCATGTTTTTGATAAGAGTATAACATTATAACATGTTATAACATCAGGTCAAAAAAGTTGATTTTACATGATATTGGCCCTGTACATTGTAAAATTGTGATAAATTCAGAATTGAGTGATTAAAAAAGTTGTGAAAAGGTATGTATCAATGAACTTGTTTTTTGTTTTTTATGTGTAAAGGAAGATTAGAAATGAATATATTACTATTATTGTGTAGTATTTCCTGAAAGTCTGTCTTGAGAGCAGAGCGTGAGAAACAGCAACTTTTGGAATGTTTTAAGAGAAGTACAAACGCTCTCAGCACCTGGCATTTCCAGATGATTTCCCACACAAGTATTAACCAGACCCAATCCTGCTCAGCTTACGAGATCAAACGTGTTCAGGGCTGTATAGCCATCTGTTATGACAAACAGGTTTTCAAAGATAAATCAACTAAAATCATACCTTTACATTTTTTTTGGATTATCTTTAATATTCCAAGAATAACATCATTTTAAAAATACTCAGGAAAACAGAGGCATTTCTTTTCAGTTCTGCCACCTTTGCAGCTTTTTCCAACTTAGCACCACACAACACTTTAATATTAAGCTAAATATGTTTATTACCTCTGCCAAGGGAGGAGGTAATGTTTTCGGTCGCGTATGTCTGTCTGTCTGTCTGTCTGTCGTTCTGTCGTTCCTCCGTTC
>JAUBOC010000078.1:23527222-23537966 GCA_032275365.1 Anablepsoides cearensis | reverse complement strand
TACACGTCTCATTCAACAGGCTGCAGCTTGTTTGTTCTCAGGTGAACACTACACACGCTGTGATTATCGGGCCAAAATATCAAACATGTTGAATATCCCTGATTTGAGGTCGGAGCCGTCCTGATGTGCTTCCGAGCCGACTAGATCACTCTTAACTCACTACACACGGCAGGAATATCTGCTATGATTATCTTTAGCGTCATTACGATAATCTGGACTTCATTAAGATTGTCGGAAGGGCAAAAATCGGCATGATTATCTTTCAGTGTGACGCTGGCCTTACCTGGGCAGGTGACAACAGTGTTTCTGTCCTTCTGAGTGTAGAAATGGTCTTGTCTTCTAGTGATAATCCTATTATTCCACTGTTAAATTCCCTTTTGTTAAGAAAGCTATTATCCACAAAGTGTCAGGAACAGACATATAAATAAATTTTTATTTCTGTCGGAGGGTTACTTTCACAATTGAAGTCCAGCCATTTTTTAAAGAACCGTGTCATCCTTGTAAACCTTAAATCGAGGGTTGTTTCCTTGGCATCTGAGCTGTAGTGGAGTGGTCAGGGGAGTTGTCCTGTAACTGGAGGGTTGCCAGTTTGATCCCCTGTTCCAGCTGTCTCAGTCATTGTGTCCTTGGACAAGACACTTCATCCACCTTGTCTACTGATGGTGGTCAGAGGCATGGCAGCCTCGCTTCTGTCAGTGTGCCCCAGAGCAGCTGTGGCTACAGTGTAACTTACCATCATCACTTTCTACAAGAGCAAGGAATTTAATGGTATTTTTCAAAGAAGAGCCCATTTCAAAGCTGAATTCATCAGGTACAGCATGTACAAAGTGATGCTCTGTCCCTACTCCTGCTTTACATGAGCCTGACCTCCCTCAGACACATCATGTCACAGAGTGATTATTGATACCAAGTCCAAACTGGAACAAATCACTCATCACCATGGATGATATCAAGCTGTATGCCAAAGACGTGAGATCTACCTCACCAGGATGTACAACAAGACATTAGAATATCTTTCAAACTAGATAATTGCAGTCAAATGGTAGCAATGAAGAAAAGTGAATCGCACTGAAAGGGTTGCACTACCTGAAGGTAAAAATACAGGACAGCTTTGCTTATCTTTGATTCCCACCAGGAAATAGCAACTATGATGAGGTTAGAAGGAAGTCAGCTTCAGCCAAGTAGAGAATAAGGAAGGTCCTAATCATGGCAGCAGAGGAGCAGGCCCTCAGCACATTATCAATAAGGTCTACAATACCAGACAGGACTCAAGATGCAGGCTGTGCACAGACGCCCACAAGAAAGTCCAGAACATAAAGTCCTGATGCATCTCAGTAATCCAGGTAGAAAAATCTAACAGAAAATTTAAATACGACCTCTTGACAAACAAAAAAACATTTTGTTTCTCCTCCAGGAGACTTCTTCAGTCTGAGGAGTTACAGAGTAGTACCTCCACATGGTTCACATGCATCATCAGTTAACTGTTTAATCACTTACTTCTCACAAGTCCCAATTCTACTCAGCATAAAGGCTGACAGCTAACTCCTCACTTCTTAGACTCACACAGACCTGCCCACCTGTGTAAAATAAAACAGCTTTTATATCGTCTAGTTGTAGTTTGACTCATTTCAGCCTAATTTGACCCAGCTCAGTTCTGCATGGAGCAGAGCAGCTGAATGCCCAGCTGATGGTGAGGTGAACAGAAATAAAGCAGATCTGAGAGAGTGGAAGGGGATGGAGCAATGAAGGACAGATAAATACGGGGGTGGTATTGTGGATAGCTGTAAAAGTGTGAAGAAGGATTTATGCAACAGGGAGCCAGTGAAGTTGCTGCAAGAGGAAAGTGATATGATTATAGGAGAGGTGATGACACGAGCAGCTGAGTTCTGAACTTTCTGTAACTCATGAAGAGATTGATTGAGGAGGCCCAAAAGAAGAGTGTTGTCTTAATCAATTCAGGACAGACTAAGACATCAGAGTGGCAGTAGAGTGGGGGTGAGAGAAGCCAACATTTACCACCAATCAGTAAATAAAGTCACTTAACACTTACTATTCTCTGCCATGATTTTCAACAATAAAGTAGGCTAGTTGAGACCACCTTTTTCCTCCATCAGTAGGAATCTGTACATGAAGGCTATGTGGAGTATCTGCATCTGAACATTATTACTCTGCACTACAGGTGCTGTTTTTTATAATAAACTTTTTTTACTTGGCCCAAAAGTATAAAAACGCTGCAGTTTTTTCTGACTGAGGCTCAAAGTCATTTGTTGAGCAGGAAAAAGGTTCAGGACGAAGGAATAAAAAGTAAATAAAAAAAAAAGACGCGACCGAGCAGCAGGTCGCGTCTTTAAAATAATCGACAGATTAATCGATTATTAAAATAATCGTTAGTTGCAGCCCTATATTATATTTGTAAAAGCAGCTCGCAGCATTTCCCCTGTAACACTGTGTGTTCACAAGCGCAACAAAACTACAACAGATCAGCTGACTGTTTTTAAAGTGAGGAGCAGCGCCCGCAGCAGCTGCACCTGTCCACTCGCACCGTGGCCCCGACCAGCCCGGGACTTCAGAGTCCACATGTCAACTCCTTCAGACGTTTACCTGCATAATGAGCATCAACAATCTGTAATTTACACACAAAAAATCTGTATTGTTCACACGCGGGTGTAGTGAAGGTGCAAGCAGACCACAGCCACACTGGGTGGGCTCCTCTAACAAAGACGTGTCTACGTTTGACTTAGATTTGTTTCTAAAACCACAGAGTTCTCTGAGTCAGCTTCAGGTGCTTTTAATTTATCATAATTATCTTCTAATTTTAACCAGGTGTTTCAATACCTTTAAATTACACAATAATTTTACTGGAGAAACTTGTCAGTTTGGTTAAGAAAACAGTAAAAATAATTGTTGTTTTTTTTCCTGTGCAGAGAACTTCCTCTGTTATATTTTTTTAGATAAATGTATCCTCAGTTGAAAACACTAAAATGACAGAAGAGCTGTTTAAAAACCTTTTTCCTCAGAAAGTCTTCAGTCCTATAAGAACACTAAACTGTAGCTTTAAGGTCATTTACACAGTATATTTAAATACTGTAGCATTCTGCTGTGTTTGGCTGTTTGTCATGTGACTGCAGTGGAGGATTGTGGGTAGGATTCATGTTTGTTTTTGTTGAATCATTTTAGGGAATTGGTTAACATTGTTCTTTCAGCAATTAGTCTGTTGTGTTACTCTAATTTGTGTGTTCATTATTTGTTAACTTGTGTTAAACCATTCAAATAAATAAAAAGAACAAAGTATGAAGGTGTCAGAAAACTGAAGACGCTCTCCTGGCTTAATGCCTGTTCACAGGCTTTCATGCTACAGAGGTTAGAAACCATCATGCACCTGGCAAGTACCTGATGCCAGCGTTCACTTCTCTCTATGCTTAGGAGTAAAAAAGAGGGAGACACAAAGAAAACAAACAAGCAAGCAAATGAAAATTATTGTCTTCATTTTATCTTCCTCACATGATTATTGATTTATTGTTTATTGTGACAGGCCTACCTGGCACCAGGGAGTAGGAAGCAGCACAGGGCTGATGATTGTAGACAGAAGCCAAAGGCAGAACCAAACCAATTCACAACAGTTAGAGTAGGAACTCACATACTTTAGTTATGTGGGGATACTAAATATAAGTATCCCTTTATTTTATTTTATTTTTGTCTCCTTTGTTTAGGTGATAGCATTATCCAAACAGCAAGGTCTGCTTCACTCTCCTCGGTCAGAAGATGGTGGATCTATTCGGTACAGAGCACTGACAGACCAGGACCCCTCACCACCAGCCTCTACCACTGGACCAATGGGAGGAGGTTTGTGTTTCTATACATGCTGTAAACCACTTACTGACAATTACATAACTGACTTCCTCATGCAGTTTGAACAATGAGTATTTTGAACACAAGATAAAGTGACAGGTTTATGTGTGACTCATGCAGAGTAACCCCACAGATGGTTTGAGACATTTTGGAGACTCCTTTGTGAATGTTGTTTACCAACCTGTCACCAGGAGATGCAGCCCAGTGAGAAGATTATTATGTTTTCTTCATAGTCTTTTAGACCAGTAGAACATTTCATGTGACTTTCTCAGCTGTATATTAAAAAACACAAACTTTTCTTGTTTATTAATTAATTTATTTAAATTTTTTAGGAGGTTTGGAAAGAAGTGGCAGTATAGTTCGTGTAGAAGCCCACCCAGAGTCCAGACAAAACAAACCAGTGGTGAAGCCTCCGAGTACTGATGGAAGTGGCTCATGGCGATGGAAACCTCCAGAACAGCGTGCATCCCTGCGTCAGTCTACCTTTGCCCTGAACGACCTGAACAGACACACAGACAGCTGTGATTCTCTGAGGGACGGTGGCTCTGTGGATGGAAGGAGGAGTGTGACAGGGACTGAGTCAGAAAGTGAATGTGGAGGAGATGGAGGGGGAGGAGGAGGTGTATACATCAGCCATCCACGTCTTGTGCACCCTTTGCACCCCCTACATCTAAATAATCCAAATAATTTTCAGCATTCTAGTTTTATTTCCAACAATCCAAGTAATCCCAACTTTAACAACGTCCATCCTAATTTTAACCCCGGATCTACCAACTCCAACATGACCATCGCTCCTCCTACCAGCTTTGCTCCACCTTTCCATCCTCACCCTCAGGCTGTCACCACTATCAGGGTCACTCCGGTGGAGGTAACAGCTACCAGCACTGACGGAGGCTCTGACTCCCAGTCAGCGGCCTCCTCCAGTCGTGAGTCTACTCTTAGGAGGAAGGGCAGCAGCAACAATGTCCCAGACCGAGGTCCCACCCCTGACCTCCAAAACCATCACCGTTCCTGTGATGAAAGCAACCGCCTTGACCACGACAGCAGCAACCGGTTCCATGAAAACCTTCGAAATTTTCAAGAAAACCCCATCCAGCCCAGTTTCCCCAACAGGCAGATGCAAGGTATATTTGGACGTCCAAGCCCAACCCCTCCTCCTACCTTACCTCGTCCCATCCTAACTCACACTCCACCTCCCAACTTTGGCTTGGCTTACAAGGAATGACAGAGTTTACCTCAACCAAGAAAACCATTGGGTGTGCTGCTGGGGACAACAACCAGAAATACAAAGCCCATCTACAAAGCAGGGTATGCTTCTAGCTGACATTCTGAAAGGATTTAGTCCCTCACTCAACTTCTCTGTTGGTCAGTTAGACAAGAGTTAACAGACCGTTAAGAGTACACACACAACCATAAGGTCTATGGTCAGGCCTTCTGTGTAAGTAAGGTTTGAGTCTTTTTTTAAGTGTGTTCTTAATATTGATTTGTATATTTGAAAATCAAAGACTGCTGGAAACACTGGACAGCTTTTGTACATGACAAACATTTGCTAAATGGGCTAATTAAACAGCTGACCGTTGTACTCAGTCAATGCACAGAGGGAGGGAGATGGTCTAGTTTGATAGAAGTAATACCTCCCTGTCAGCAAGGGTTCATTCAACCTAAAGACTGGGGCCACTCTTATCCAGCTGTCAGGTCAGGTAGGACTGCAATAACACATCATTTATAAATATACTCCCAGTTACAGACTTTCACTAAACAGAGAAAACACATAAACATGTACACTTTACATTTAAAGCCCAGGAAACAGAAGAAATCAAACCCATGTCTTAATTATCAAGGGCAAAGCACCTTTTACTGCTGAGGATCTTTGTTGGCTTAGATTATATGTTGTCTAATATAAAGTGAAACATTTTTATCATGTACAGTATATAAACTTTACTGTGTGGTCATTGTATTTTACATGGAAGAAACATTCAGAAACAACACTGAAGGCCAAAGATATGACGGATGTATTTTTTAACCAGCCAAATTTTATCTGTTGTATAGGGAAAATTATTATAAAAAATATCTTATCATTTCAATAGACAAATATTTTTTGATTAAAATACTAAAGTAAATCTTATCTCTTTTATTAATATTAATTTTACCTTAAAATAATAGAATACTAAATTAATAAATCTTTATCTGAGCATAAATGCACAAATAAAACACTAGAATTTAAGGGGAAAAGTTAAATTAAAAAATCATATTTTATAAATTGGCAGTCAATATTCTCCACTTACTGACTCATCAGAGTTTTAACAATACAATCAGAATTTACAATTGTGTACATAAATTACTACTACACAGTGTACTCTACAATTTATCAATGTTTATTTCAAAGTACTAAAACTTAACTTTTACAGTAAAACTACTAAAATCTGTTATTTAAATATTGTATATACTGAAGACCTAGTAAAAACATAAAATATACGTCTAATTTAAGGATAAAACAATTTTGATTTAGAATTATCTTACTAGAAGCTTCAAAATGCCTTAATACTACAATAATTAGTATTTTACAATTTTTACATCTACAGTTCACACTAACTGAAAGTTACAAACTGTTTTTGAGGTATAAAATGAGAATTGTATTTTCATAACATTGTGATTCATTTTTACCAGTTTTTATCTTCTATAGCATTTTATTCAGAATTGAACATGTTTTTTATAATACATCCTATCAAACACCATTACTGAGGGCACCTTTTGTCTGGACAGAGGTCTGGAGGTTGTTTCCCCGGTGGAAGTCTCTGCAGGGTGTCTAATAGGGTTTTTCCACTAAAGGTTCAAATGCTAAACCAGGCCTGGTGCTAGGGTTGGTTCTTACCTGGTTCCTGTTAGGAACCTGTTTGCTTTTCCACATTCAGAGAGCCAACTTAGAGATGTTTAATGTGATATAATGGTATAGCTCTATGATTGTAAATGATTGATCCTCAGTTGGCTATACTCTGAGTTTCTGTAGAGGATCAAAGTGCAAAAAGACACTGTCCCTGTCTCAATTCTTCAGTCTATGATGAATTTCCAAACTACACTGACTTGGTAAAAAATATCCTGGGCTGAGAAGGATGCACAGATGCAGCCTTCTTTTTCAGGATTTTGTGGGCTACTTTCGTCAGCGGCATGAGAAGGAGCCTACAAACTGGGACTGTCTTCAGCATGGGGCAGTGATGTAAGCAGCTGACAAATGCACATTCAGGAGGATGGAGCCCCTGAACTGAGACTCAGCCACTTTACACAGATCACAGGGTTTGTTTGATTATTTCGCCTTGGGGTCCGGAGGGACTTGATAAGGCGCTCTATAAGTTCAGTCCATTTACCATTCTGCAAACTGATATCTTAATAACATTAATCGTTTTTTAGACACTTGTAACAGTTGCTTTTGAACGTTTGTTATTAACTGGTGGCAAATTTGTAAATGCTGCTGCAGATACGTTTTATGAACAGCGTTTCAAACAGAAACTGCAGTACTTACAAATTGTACATTTTAAGAGCCAATAATTATTCTAAATTCAGCTCCAAACAGTTTATTCAACCGAAACCAATTTTGAAGGAGGTTATCTACCTACCCACCCATGTATCTACCCATATAGATAAATATTCATGAGCCTGAACTTTCTCTGCTAGATAATGGCAGAATACCCATTACAAACTACTATCCACCATCTTTTTTATATAGATGACATCAAGCTGTAAGCCAAAAATGATCAAGACATCAAGGCACTGATCCACTTCATCATGGTATGTGAAATAGACTTCAGAATGTCATTTGGACAGAATAAATGCGGTAGAGTAGTATTCCCCAGTGGTAAAGTAATCACAGTTGAAGTGGTTGAACCACCTGAAGGTCACTTTATAGATGTCCAGGACAGCTACAAACACCTTAGAATTCCACAGCTAAATGACAAACATGATGAGGCCTCTGGAAAGTCAGCCACAACCAAGTGCCTACAAAGATTCAGATTGGTCCAAATGAACTAGTTTAATGGTAAGAACAAAGTTCAAGCCATCAACATGTCTGTATTCCCAGTCATCAGATATCCTGCTGATAAAATATTCAGTCAAAGAAGGCTATAGCAGATACTGACATCGAGACATAAAAGCTTATTAAAGTGCATAGTTTTAAGGTCAGCACCCTGAGGTTGTACACTGAAAGAAAGGAGGGAAACTAGGACTTGTGAGCATCAGAACCACTGTACAGGATGAAATTACTAAGATCCTGGAGTACTTCAGGAAGAAAGCCTTCTATAATGAACTGGAAATGGAACAATAAGCCTTTGCATGGCAAATTAAAAAGATGTAACAAATCCTACCAGTCCCTAGGAAGGTCTTGACTGAAGATCAGGGCAAAGGCACTGAACATGACAACACAAGAGGAATTGTTGCTTGGTCTACCACAATGATACAAGGTGTACACCGAAGCCCCTTAGCTGACTCAGCACATAATAACAGGAATTAGGAAACAGGCAGGCAAAGCATATATGGAAGCCATAACCAAGTAGCTGTTCTAGTACACAGGAGATGTTGTACCAAATATTAAATGAAAGTCCCAACAGTCCAAGTGGGAGACTCCTGCAAGGGTGCTGGAGATCCAGATCCAGACTGAGAAACATGTGGTACCAAACCCAGTTCATCAACTACAGAACAATGCAGTGGTGATAGCTGTAGTACTGATTAACAACAGCAACACCAAGACAAAGAAGCAAGAGGAACTAGAAAATATCAAGGGCTGAGAGGAAAATGAGAGGTTGTGAGGAGTCCTGGTTTCAGGGGCCCTACAAGCACTTAGTGCTGTGACCTCCAGACTTTAAAAGTGGCTCAACAAGGTTTATAGTATTTTTAAGTTTTATCCTTTTTGAACATAGCTTTTTGATTGGTTCAGATTTCCATGATCCCTCCTCCTGATCAGACAGTAGTTTGCTCAGAGTTTACACAATGAGGCAGAGCTTCTAGTGGAGATCTGCACAAACAGCTTGGACTAAGTAAACTCTGGATCTGGGTTAGCACTGAAACCAGTTGGATGGAAAAACCCTAAGTGTCCTTGGGCAAGACACCACGCCTCACACTGCTCTCTATATGCTTTTAGTGTGTGGTTATAAAAGTGCTGTTTACTGAATGTGAAGGAGAAACACCTTGTAAAGCACTGGGCTGTATACAGGAAGTGTGTAACTCTACTCGCTTTGCTTCAGTCAGCATGTGTGTCTGTAATAACTAAGTATATGTATATATATCTATCAATGTTTACCATTTAAAATGTGCAAACTGTCAGTGACAACAAACATTGTGTTTACATCTTCATTTTTTGCTGAAGTGCCATTTAAAACGTCTTGTGTCTGTGGAGAAGTCACAAAGATACTCTGTTAGCACAAGACTCAACCTGCTGAAGCTTAGATGTGTAAAACTGAAGAAAGCACAGTTAGTGATAAAAGTGGACATTTATATTTAGCTTTGTTATACTCTATAGAGTTTCTGTTTGATGTCAGTTTGCTTATTGTTTTTCTAGATGTGGGGCCTAAAGATTTAACTTTGGTTCTTTCTGAAGCTAATAACGCTTACAAAACATGTCTGCTGAGATGCTTTTATTACAAGTTAAGAAAACTAAACATTCATATATTTAGACTTTTCTTATATAGTAGAAGTTTTTTTAAGGAAACCGTTGAATGTAACAGATATTTAAAGTTTGTTTTAGGCTGAAACATCTCGTCTTTGGGCCCAAAGACAAAACTTGGACACATTGGATGGAGAGCTTTCATCTGAGGGTTCTGCTCATGTCTGGGATTAATGAACATCTAAGGACTGTGGTGGACCCCCCTGTCTGTGGTGGACCCCCTCTGAAGACCCTGAGCAGGATAATGTCCATGTGGTGGTGCACATTGATCTTTGCTGTTATAAAAAGAAATGACTGTGGAGATGACAGAAGCCAGTGTGAGTGTGTGAGGTAAAATAATGTAGAAGAGCTTCATCATCTTCATCATGAGACACAAGAGTTATTTTAGGAAACCTAAAACACTCAGCATTCAGTAAAACCAATGTTGCTTTAAACTCTCCAATTTCATTTCAAACTGCCTGAAAAGAAGACTTTTTAAACAAAAATCATATGAAAAATGTGTAACATTGCATCGTTTTAACCAGTTCATACCTGGTACATACTTGTACACTCCCAGGTACTCAGCTGGTACCTGTGTAGCAGGTACTGTGCTGTATTATACATCATGCTTTGTGAGGACAGACTGAAGGAAGCTGCACAGTCAGGAACAGCCAGTGTTTAACCAAACATATCTTCTGTTAAGTTTTTTTATTTTATATTTACCAGTGTAATATTTACTCATCAGAAACGTTCTGTTGATGGTGATTGGTTGTGATTATGGAACGTTGATGCTGAGGTCTTATTGTATAGTACTTATATTTTATGGGAATAGTGTGTTTGAAGGTAAAAATTTCAGATAAATATAAAATGTCTAACAATATTGTTTCACAGTTGTATTAACTTTATGTTATGGGAAGTTTATAAAAACCTGTTTCTGGTGCTGGTTCCTCAGACACATTTTACAAAGAAAACAAAGCAGTTTTTTTGTTCCAAGTTTCACTTGCTGCCTTTCATCTTAGAGTTTTAGGTTAAGATCTTATTATGTTAAGAGAGGATGAAGTTGGGACAGTTTTGATTAAACCTTGTAAATAATATCATTTGTGATGTCATCTAATATAAGGTTACACAGCTACGTTACGTTCAGCTACTGCCACATCACATTTTACTTCAGCATCCATAAAATGAACTGAATTACAGGTGCTGGTCATAAAATTAGAATATCATGAAAAAGTAGATTTATTTCAGTAATTCCATTTAAAAAGTGAA
>JAUBOC010000078.1:23300208-23314584 GCA_032275365.1 Anablepsoides cearensis | reverse complement strand
AACAAGATTAATATTCTGACACAATCAGTTCTTGTTTAGTAAATCAGTCTCAAAACAAGATCAAAAAGAATTTTTTGGCTGGATATAAGGTTTTAAAACTTGGTTAGACTGACATTTTTTGCAGTGTGGTCTGATGTTCTGCACAAATACAGAAGTTTCCTAACTTGAATAAATTTTTCATGTCCAGGTACTCTATCAACCGACACATCGACATGGATCACCTGTTCAACATCCATCCGGGGAACGGCTCAGTGTTCCTGCTCAGAAGTCTGGACCGAGAGCAGTCTGCCTGGCACAACATTTCAGTCATCGCCACAGAAATCAGTAAGTGAATCAGATCTGCTGTTTAATATTTATGTACTGATAAATGTTTTATCTAGCTGCAGATTTCACAGACTTTTATTGAAGAGTCAGGTCATTATTATTGAAACCATGTTTCACACACCTGCCTTCTACCTCTGATTGGTTGATTGATTTGTTCGGTTGGTTCATAGACTGGTTGGTGTGTAGGTCTGGTGTGTTTAAAGGTGTTTTTTCTTCAGACTTGACTTTACATCTTAATAAATCCTAAGAACAAAATCACAAGATCATTAAACCATTTCTGTCATCCTGAAAGTTATTGATCTGTGTTGGACTCATACATGTGTAGAAAGTGAACACATGGATGCTATTGGGATATTATTCTCAGCTGGTAACCAAAAAAAAAAGTTTTCATCAAACCTTTAACAATAAGGAACCAGATCTGTTACAAGTATCCATCCATCCATCCATCCATCCATCCATCCATCCATCCATCCAGCCATCCATCCACCTATTACCTCTTACCTGTGGTTGGTCCACAGGGCCAACATGTCTAGAAGGAAAACCCAGACATCTCATACTTCACCCCCCCGCAGAATACCTCAGGGAACACAAATCATGTAGACTGGAGAATCAGACTGCCATGACCCCTTAGCAACTTTATCAGAGTGAAATTCTTGTTCACTGTTCCTCAACCAGGATGAAAGCCACACCGTTCCTCCTGAATTTATCATTTAACAAATGGTCTGAGTAAACTTTCCCAGTGAGGATATAATAACATAGCCCCCAGGATCATGAGGGTACTCAAACTGTGCAAAGATTGCTTTCATCATTAATTTATTTTAAAGCTAAAACGCAAATTATGCCTAAATCTTGAATTATTAAGGTTCTGTCCAGAGACTCTAGAGAAACGTGAGTAGAAAGGAGGATTTCTGATCTCATCAGCTGCTCAGTGAGAGCTTTTATTAAAAAGGTTGAGTTGTAGAAAGATGTGTGAAGGTTGATTTTCTTCTGTTTGCCTTTCAGATAATCCTCGACAGCATAGTAATGTTCCTGTTTACATCCGTGTGATCGACATCAACGACAACGCTCCAGTCTTTGCCTCTGTGTATAAAACATTTGTGTGTGAGAAAAGCAGAGCTGGACAGGTACCTGACACTGGATGTACTACATTTACAGTTTGCATTTTAATTACTCTTATTGTTGTCAATCCAGTTCAAGAAAGCCACATGTTGCTAATTGATACTAGCCAAAAATAAGATGTCATAAAATTCACACCACATAAACAAGGGATGTCAAACTCATTCTCACAGAGGGCCTCATGAGTGTTAAGGTGGCCCTCAAAGGGCCAGATGTCAATAACTTTAATGTTTCATGTTTAATTTCAACCAAACACAAAACGTCACATTCCTCATCTCGTTGCCATGGCTGAGGACCATCAACAAACACTAACGGGGCTCCTCCCACTTTCCCACAGGGAATTCCAGCTGTAGAAGTATTTGAGTTTAAATGTATGACTTGTAAGCGGGAAATTCCCACTTCCCAGTACAACTGAGCTACAACAAAAGTAGCCGGAGATCTTACATGTTGAATTTTCCCATCTGCCAGCAACTTTTGAACTCTTTCAAAGATTCAAAGAATTCTATTTGCCATTTGTGCTCAGACCAGTAGTCCAGGCGAGTTGGAATTCTTGTGAAGAGCTCTCAGAGTCACAGTCAGACATTTAAAATAGTAACATGTAAAAATAGTAACAAACACAAAGAAAAAAAAACTGACAAAGAGACAAACAGACTATATTTATATATATGCACATTAAGTTTACACATTGTTATTGCACATTCATGTCAGTATAGTCTAGTCTGACAGCAGCACGGAAGAAACTGTTAAAAATCTGTGATCACACTGTCTGCTCTGCTGAGTCTCAGGCTGTAGGGACAGTTTTTGTGTCTCAGTAGAGGGTGGGCTGGGTGGAGTGGGTCCTTCAGAATCCCCCGCACTTTCTTCTGGCAGCATTGAGCATGAATAGAGTCCATGGAGGGAAGTTATGTCTCTACAATTCTCTCTGCAGTCTTTATGACTCTTTGCAGAGCCTTCCTTTCTGCTTGGGTGGTGCTCCCGTACCAGACGGTGATGCCTGCAGTTAGGATGCTCTCTTTCAGTCCTCTGTAGGCCTGGGTCAGGGGTCTTTGGTTAAAACCAGCTTTCCTGAGCAGCCTGATGAAATACAGCCTTTGCTGGGCTTTTTTCACCGCGGCTGTGGTGTTGCGAGTCCAGCTCAAATCCGATGAGACCTCCAGTCCCTGGAGTCTGTGGCTGTGGACCCTCTCCACCTCAGTCCCTTTAATGATGAGGGGCTGCAGGGTGGAGGGTTTTTTCCTGAAGTCCATTAATAATTCATTGGTCTTGACAGTGGTGAGGATGAGGTTGTTTTTCTCTCCGTATGAGATGATGTTGTCCACCTGGGTCCTGTACCCTGACTCGTCTCCTCCCTTGATGAGTCCTAGTACGGTGGTGTCGTCTGCATATTTAATTACAATGGTGTTTTCCTGAGTGGAGACGCAGTCGTGTGTGTACAGTGTAAACAGTTTTGGGCTGAGGCAGCATCCCTGCGGTGATCCTGCTGATGGTCAGTCTATCAGACACTCGTCTTCCCATTCTCACCTTTGCAGCAGTGTTGAAATAACTGACATGCATTGTGGGAGATGTAGTTTATGGTCAATGCTGGCTTTAAGGCAGCATATTATTTTATAACTCTTGCTACGGCAGGCCACATTTATGCCACAGGCCATGAGTTTGACACAAACATCCTTGTTTCTCAATATAAAAAGGTTTTAGTTTAAACCTCTACCATGAGAATCAGCAGGTGATATGCATTCTTTGAAAGAATGTCAGAATTTTTGCTTTGTGTTTGGGTATTATTTTTGTATTACTTTCCTTTAATGTGAATGGCAGAGTTTCTCATTTATTAAGTAATGTTTTTTATGACACTTCTCTGATAGCTGATCCAGACCGTCAGCGCCACTGATGCTGACGATCCTTCATCAGGACACAAGTTCTTCTTCAGTTTGGCTCCTGAAGCGATGTACCGCAGCAACTTCTCTGTCCGAGACAACGGAGGTGAGTGATTGATTATTGGTGGTGGTGGGGGGGTATTAACAATAATAATATTAATAACTCCAGTTTATGTTTTGTTTAAAACCACAGCAAAATACTGTAGATTTGATGAATGAAATAAAAAATACATTTTATAACTTGAATTTTGTTTTGCAGAAGACTTTTTTTCAGTTTTGTTTGCCTTTAGGTCGGTTGCAACTGTTTTTAAAATTTAACAAAAAAGAAATAATCACATATGAAAAATAAATGTTTTTTGCATTGATGTTTGGCTAGTTTTTGTAATATGTTATGAAAATATACAGCTACTGGAACATCATAGTTTCAACCACAGATTAGAAATCCATCAGCGTTGTTTGTTTATAGTTTTTTGATTAATCATAAAAAACAAAATGCATTCCTTCTGGTAATAAAAGGACATTTATTGATTTACTGAACCTACATAAATACTGATATGTAGATATTATTTACACTGTTCACCATCACTCATTTTTATGTTTTCACACAAATTTCCAATCTAAGTCTGACAACACATTTGTAAACAGAAACCATGTGATTCCAGGATATTTTGAATGAATCAGAGTCCAGGCAGCTTTGAGGTCTGGTTTACAGTATTATTTTGCAGGGTCTGCCTCAGTCATCTGCTAACAGAACCTCCTCTGACTTTAGACAACACAGCCAGCATCCTGACCCGCCGTGCCAGCTACAGCCGCCTTCAGCAGCAGGTTTACCTGGTTCCTGTGGTCATCTCTGACGGTGGATACCCCATGAGGAGCAGCACCCAGACCCTCACGGTCAGGGTTTGTTCGTGCAGCCGTGAAGGCAACGTGGAAACCTGTAACCCAGAGGCTTACAGCAGCTCTCCGGGCCTCGGCACCGGAGCCCTCATCGCCATCCTCCTCTGTGCGCTCATATTACTGGGTGAGTGAGAGAATAGCAGAGCTTTATAATGTACTTGGAAAAAATAACTAAGTAGTAAAAGTAAAAATACCTTAAAAGAAAAGGACTTTGGTAAAAATAAATGTCACTGATGAGGAAAGTACTTAAGTAAAAGTCATAAAACTGTGGGGAAAGTAAAATATTTTTACACACTCTCTAAGAATAAACTGTATAATTTGTTTAAACCCTTAACAGTCAATCAAAAATGATGCAGTTTCTGCCTTTAAACGTTTCCAGACGCTACCAGAGGCATTTATCTTAAGGAATATGGTGTCAATAAACTTCCTCCAGTTCTTACCTTTTAGTTTGGCACCTTTAAAAATGTCTAAAGGCTTTTAAGGAATTTCATCTGTTGTAGGGGTTAACCAAACTGGTTCCACTAAACCAAGTGGAGAAAATAATATTGCCTCATATTTACTAGTGGTGCAACGGATCACGGCTGATCCGTGATCCGTTGCACCCCTAATATTTACTTTACTACAGGGCTATTCAACTGGCCAATTGGTTCATTCATCTCTTAAGCCCAAACCCCCAGTTTTCTACTTTAATACTCTAAATTTTGTTTGTTAAACATTGACATGTTTGTTATCTACAGAAACATCCGAATTATGGCTAGAAGCTGGTAAAAACCATTTCTATGAACACTCAAGACAGTTAAAATCACAAGCAGTTGAAGATAAAATTATAAAAGTGAGAATAAAATTGGTTTAAGTCAGGGATGTCAAAATATTATGTTAAATATGAGGCATAACATGTTCTTTTTGTTTTTGATATTGTTTATCACTACTTTTATAGGGTTCTGTATGTTGTATTCATGATTAAATGCAGCAAAATAAACTATTTCAAAGGTAACAGATCTGCAGTAACTGTGGCCCTTTAGTTGAATAGCCCTGCTTTACTAGGTTTAGTGAAAGCAGCAGACATGGTTGAGTAAATTCAACATATCATTTTTAGAGTGCTCTAACAACTCCTTTCATGATGAGTTTGGACATATTTAATTTGTAATGAGTAACTAGGTGTTACATTTTAGAGTAAAGAAGTAAAAATATCAATTTTAGGTTTTAATGTAATGAAATAAAAGTAAAAGTAACGATTTAAAAAATACTTGGTAAAATTGCAAATCCTTAAAAAAATTACTTAAGTACTGTAACAAAGTAAATGTACTTAGTTACTATAAATCTCTGGATAATAGGTATAAAAATGGACAGGGAACCAGTATAAAACACTGCTGTTCAGTCAAAAAACACAACAAAGACACCAAAATAACAGAACTGATTTAGGTTGTTTTTACTTGTGTGTCTCTGCTTTCTGACCCTGTTTCTCTCTGTTCCTGCAGTGACTCTGATTCTCTTCACAACATTAAAGCGCCAGAGAAAGCAGGAACCTCTGATTATCTCCAAAGAAGACGTCCGGGACAACGTGGTGAGCTACAACGACGAAGGCGGCGGTGAGGAAGACACTCGGGCCTTTGACATGGGGGCGCTGCAGCACCCAGATGCTGCCGCTGCCCTGGAGGAGTCTGCTAAGCTGAGGCGGGACGTGGTGCCCTGTCAGAAGCTGCTGCACCCGCCGCAGCAGCGAGCAGCCGGGCTCCTCGTGTCCCCGCAGAGCAGGGCCTCACGACACAACAGAGACATGTGCGACTTTATCAACCAGAAGCTCCTGGAGTATGACTACAACTCAGTGGACCCTCCGTATGACTCCCTGGCCACGTACGTGTATGAGGGGGCAGGATCGGTGGCAGGGTCGCTCAGCTCGCTGGGCTCCGCCTCCTCAGAGGCCGAACAGGACTATCATTACCTGGGAGACTGGGGACCCAGGTTCAGGAGGCTGGCTGACCTGTACAGAGCTGAGGACGGTGACTTCTGCTAACGATGACAGATACAAGCTCACAATCAGGCTCAGGGAACAACCACTGATAGCAGCAAACTGTAAACAAGAACAGAGCTGGAGAACACCTCCTGACTTTGAGCTGCCAAAAATAAAGCTTCCTGTTTTATTTTGAAAGCATGGAGGATGATAAAGATCTGTTTTAGGGGGGACTGGAGGTAGAAATGTAAATCAATCAATACAGCAGTGCTGTGAGAAGGTTTTCATTTACTTACATGCAGTATTTCTACTGTTTTTACTTTACTATGACTTTTACATGTGTACATCAGACAAAGATATTCTGAGTAAATACAAAATGCATTTTTAAATGATTATTTCATTTATAAAAGGAGACATATGATGCAAAATCCACTTTTTTTAGCCAATAAATACATTTTGTTGTGTATTTGGTGTCTCTATGAGGTTTAATTTATTGACTCCTGGTGCTGCAAAGATATCTAAATATTCTGTTTGGGTCATATTTTTCAAATCATTCAGTTTTCTTTATTTTCTGTGATGTTTTCTTAACAATACGTCACAGGGCTTGTTTAGTAACATTAACATCAGACCAAAGCTTTGCAGTTCCACTTTATGTAGACCTCAACTGAAGGATTTAAATGTGAAAAAGAAGGATTTAAAAGCAGGACATGTTCACTTTAAATGATGAAAATAGCTCTTCAAACTAACCTGTGGCTCTGTGTGAAACCCCCTAAACCTAAAAACTGGTTCTGCACCTGAATGGTGGAGTTTGAGTCTTTCAGAAATGTGACATGTGTCGCCAGTTATTACAACCAGTTTTATTGATCAAAAAGTCACATGTTTAAATAGTTAATGTAGTTTTTAGTTAGATTTTCTTAAGATTCCTGAAGGGTTATTTGTTTTACAACTTTAGCAGAGTTGTTTCTGACAGACTGACTGCAGGAAGTAGAATGAGCAGAAAGAATAACTCTTGTCTTTAAAGTGTCTTTAAAGTGTCCTCCTGCTGCTTACAGGGTTTTGTTTCAGCCTTTCTGAAACATGTCAACCTGAAAACTGATTTCTCCTGAAAATAAAATAAAAACAGAAAACCTTATTTTACTAAAAGCACCAAATTCCTGTTTTTATACAGATTTTTACAGTTTTATACAAGTATTTGGGGGGTTTTGATGTTTTTTACTTCTTGCACTCTAATAAATGTGCACAACACCACATTCTTTCTATTGTCTTGTTAAGATGTGTGTTGATGCTTTCAATCATTTGTTTAACAAAAGTCTTTACTTTAAACAAAAATTACAGCTTAAATTTCCTTTTACAGATGATTGTGAAGCATTTTCTTTATGTTTAGGTGGACTTTTCTTTAAGTGATCATTGTATATAATTAAAACCTAAAATGACACAATAAAAGTTATAATTGTTCAATCTATCAGTTATGGTGATTTATTTTGTTTTCAGTTTTTGGATCTTATTTTTGGGTTTCTGCATCTTTTTAGTCTTTTGAATTTCTGATGGACACAGGATGAGCATCAAAAGGATTGAATACATTTCTGCAAGGTTTCAGACTCAAGTAATTTTATCATGAGAAATGTCAGCTGTGGTCATTTTGGTTGAAACCTAAAGAAGCATACAAATGTGTTGTGAATGAGTCTTAGCTACACCCCTTTTTTTAGTTAAACATTGCAACATGTATTTTTCTTGGTGGTCACACCTCTTATTAAAAGGGAAACATCACAAAAGAAAGTGCTGAGTCATCTTTGTTGATTTCTTGTTTTGATGCTTTGATTTGGTATTTGGAAGTTTTGACATTTAAGGAAGGTAAATAATTTTTGCCATTTGTTTTGTAAATAATAAAAATATGCACATATTCTTAAGACTTCATTGATATTCATTGGGTTTGTAGTTTGTTAAAGGAAGCATTGTTGTGATGAAAATAAATCTAAGTACTATCTGTGTTTGAGTTACATCTGAGGTCTATTATTAAATCAATTTATTTTATGAAAATAAACTTTTAAAAGAAAACTTTGTTCAGTTGTAGCTCTGTCTTTTACAGTAGTAAGCTTAATCCATTCCAGGAATTGTAATGATTTCTTCATAACCTCATAAAAAGTTGCTTCATCAGTGTGTTTAAAGTGATATGAATTACCTTCAAACACAACAAGTCAATGAAACATGTTTATAGTTACTATAGTATAGAGACTTGGCATTAAATGCATGATTTTACACATTTTGTCAGATAAGTGGCATTTTTCTTTCAACCAAAGTGAAACAGGAAGTGACATCAAAGGGGAACTCTTAAAGAAAAAAGTCTTTGTTTTTGTAACATAATTTGAACTTTGACTCTTCATCTCTCTGATAGACTCAAAATAATTTAAAGAAACATCAGATTCTTTTCTAAAGTCTGCTGTAGCAATGTTCTGTTCACATGCAGACATTCCCCTTTGACTTCACTTCCTGTTGCTGTAAGTATCTCAAAAACGTTTCATCTCAGCGACTTGATTTTTTTCTTCAATATGTTATCAATGTTATCTTTTAAAGATAACATTGATAGCAACACGTCTTCTTGTGTTGCTGGAAAGTGGACCTTGGTCACAGTAACTGTGACTCTCAAATCTTTGGAACAAAGCCAACAGGCTTCAAGATTTTATTTTATTCTGTTTCCTGGTCCTTGATGAAAAACATCCCTGTAGCATGATGCTGCCACCACCGTGCTTTACTGTGGGGTTGGTGTTCTCAGCATGATGAGAGGTGGTAGATAACAGACACTGTGTTGTTCTCAATGGTCATAAAGTTGAACTTTAGACTGAATAATAGCCAACAACCTGAATATATATTTGAGTTTAAATAGTAATGATTAGTGTCAGGGACCAGGGTCCCTGAGAAAGTTTCCCGTAATAAGGGTATAAGATATAGCTGGTGTTAAAAAAAAAATTGCAAATACTCAAAAACACATTTGTTTGTAAAACTTAATACATAAATCCTTCTTTCAAATATAATTTCAAAAGATCCTTCTGTTAAGGTTATAAGGTAAGGTTATAATCAACACATGAAATGGTGATTTCATGTTTTAGAACGTTATCTTTGTTAAATCATTTAGTAAATAAAGCAGTTTAAATCATGTTATTTTCGGTGTGTTATTTTGACTCATTGATATTTTATTTTATTTCATTTCATTTCATCACCAGGAACTATTATCCCCAGTCTTGTTTCTGTCAGGAAAGTTTAAACAACAGTGCTAGATTCACTTCCGGTGCGGTTTCTTTTAAACTGATGTTTTGCTGCCGGAGGAAACCTGTACTAGTAGTTCAGTTCTGTTTTCTGTAGCTGGACGGAACCACTGGTCAACATGAGCTCTGCTCCGCGGAAAAGGTTCTACCAGAAGCTGCCGGTCTGGGTCGTGGAGGATCATCATGAAGTAAGGTTCGGTCCGTCTGAGCTCTAATGGCTCCATCTCATCATGTTGTTTCTGCTAACACACATTTAGGCGACCCTGCTTATTTTACTCAGCTAAAAATCTTCAACATTTTTTTAAAGAAGAGAAATGTGAAAACCAACCAGTCTAATGAATCAGGAAAGCTGTGAACTTGATAGTTGAACTGTTTTTTTCTCCAGGTTAACTCTAACCTGTTGATAAGCAGCTGCTTTATGTACGTAATAAAGTAAAGACCAGAGGTCTGCAGTCTGTAGCTTGTCTTTGAAAACATCATGAAACTGAGTCCTTTTTATTAATAAATATGCAACATAAACATAACTTTCAGCTGTTTACCTGTTCAGCTGTTTTACATGCACAGCATTTCTGCAGCAAGATACACTAGAACAGTGGTTCCCAAACTTTTCAGCTTTTGACCCACAAAATCAAAGCAGCAGAGACCTGCTGTGACCCCAGCTGTTGTCAGTTGTTTTCACTTCAAATATACAAGATTATAGTAACATGATTTTTTTACTTTATTTTTGTCCATTTTAAGTACACTAATCTTACTATTTTGTAACAACAAAGGCAAAAAAAAAAAATATTGTTAGTTGTCATTTTTTGGTGTAATTATTACAGAAAATATTTTCAGGACCCCACCTTGATGTGTCAGGACCCCACTTTGTGTCACGACCCCAATTTTTGGAACCCCTGCACTTTAAGTTAGTCGGGCTTCCTGTTTGAACTCAGTTTTTAACATTAATGAATCAACATGTGTCACTGTTCAGCTTTTTATCATTTCAGTACCAGAATCAGCTAAATTCAGTTCAGTTTATTTCTATACTGTAGCACCAAGTCACAACAAACGTGCCTCAGGTTTCTCTGCACAAACAATAATCAATCTTAGGAAGCTGGAAGATCTCCTATCCTGAGCAGCGCATTAGTGACAGTGAAAGAAAAAAGTATCTTTTTAACAGGAAGAAACCTCCTTAGAACCAGAACCAGGCTCAGGATGAGCATCTGTCTGCCTTGATCGACTGGGTTTAAGAGGACTAAATATGCTCCAAGTTTTCATTAAAAAGAATTTAAATTCAGTTTTACTGCATGTTCTTTATTATGTTTTGTGTCATAAATATTAATACTTTTAATTATCTAAATTTTGGCCTTAAAATGTCCAGAATTTTTACATTTTAACTCCAATACATTTAGTAAAGTCTTATAATGTTAATTCTTTTATTAATTCTTCGTTTGTTTGTTTGTTTGTTTATTTATTTATTTATTTATTTATTTATTGTGCTGTGAGTTTATTTGTTCTGTGTTGTAGTTCTAATGAGGATTTCAGATATTATGATGTAACTAAACTAAAAGGCTCATCATGCAGCAGAAATCCTGTTAGAATAAATTGATTTACAGATTTTTATTCTTCTCGGAGAAATAATCCAGCTTTGTTTTGTTTGGGTTCATTTTGAATGATTTGGATTCAGTGAAAAACAATGATAACCAGCTGAAGCTTTCAGGAAACCCTGAACTTCCTTCAAATTCACATTTTCAACATATTTAGTCCAAATTCCCTTGAGATGCAGAAGATTTTACTTTACTCCTGGGTTTGATCAAGTTGAAAGCATTGAAACATGATGCTGCAGATATTGTCCATCAAATTGTTAAAATAAAATAAAAGCTAATCTTTTAATAAAAGGTGGATCAGATAAAGTATTTTTAAACTTTAGGCTTTGTTTAGTGCTTCATTTGTCTTTGAATATGAATTTGTTTTTGTTTGTTTTTGGTCAGAGTATGGAGAAATCCATCAGATCAATTTGAACAAGAAAGTCTTTTCCTTCTTTAATTTTTTTCTTTTATTTCAACCTTAAAAAAATCACAGTTTGAAAATAGCATAACAAACAAATGTATCTAGTCTACTATATTTAAGACTGAAAAAGTTATTGTGACTCAAAACAAGTTTATTTATTCAGAAAGATGGTTATAAATGACTCCTAAACACATGGGCAGGAGTTATTCTCAGTAAATCATAATTTTGTGTAAACCTGATGCCAGATTAGTTTCAGATTATTATGTTTTTATTGTCTTTATGTTATATTGTGTGGTGAAAATCATTCACGGGGTGTTTTCCTGCAGGTGGTCCGTCACATCTATCGAGCCGTTGGCTCCAGACACCTCCCTCACAGTAACGTCCAGCTGGTCCACCTGGACTCCCACCCTGACCTGCTCATTCCTGTCAACATGTGTGCAGACACCGTGTTTGACAAGGACAAACTCCTCAGGTGTGTTTAGTGTCAGACAACCTGCCTCTTCCTCTTACTGCTAATACTTCTGTTTTAACTAAATAATCATAAAGAATAAAATAGATTTATTGGCAGATTAGAACTAAAAGCCTCATCTTGCTCTTATTTTATAATGACCCAGCTCTTGTTTCTGTTCAGTGAGTTGAGTATAGAGAACTGGATCATGCCCATGGTGTATGCGGGTCATGTGTCCTGTGTGGCTTGGCTGCATCCTTACTGGTCCCAGCAGATCCAGGAGGGCGAGCACAGGATGGATGTAGGCAGAGAGTCCTCCACCTCCACCATCAGGTAGAACAGGAAGCTTCAGAACATGCTGCAGAAAGCAGCACAGAACAGTTTGGACATGTCCAGTCCTTTTACTGTAGAGTAAGTGTTTGTGTCTTCTTCCTGTCTGCGTTGTGTTGTTTCTCTGCAGGGTTACCTGTAAAGACAGCTACTTCCTGAGTGATGGTCTGTACGTCCGTAAAGAGCAGCTGGAGAACTCCAAACCTCTGAGGCTGAGTGTGGTGAGAGTCAATCCTGTGAAACCACCACACGCATCAGTTCAAGGTATTTCTTTTATATACAAGCTTTGGTATTGGTGAGAAAATATGTGACCCATCAAAACGAGGATTAAGTTCAAAAGTGAAATGTGGAGAAAATAGGGTTTTGATTAAAACGTCTGCAAAAACTGCATTTTGTCAAAACAATAAATTAATACCATATCGATGTATCATTTTAATAGACTACCTAAAATATAATCCTAAAACAAATTTGAAGCATTTTTTTTAGCATTGACACTGATTTTGAGAAAAAACACCTTAAAATGTTGAAATTTTCCCTGCGAGCTAGAAATGTTTTTTTTTTTTCCAACTGGGAAATCTTTATTTTCAAATAATATTTGAGGTTTCCTCTTTATATTGACATCAAAAATGACTCAATAAATTTACATAAAATTAGGATTCAAACAGTAATGTTTTATTGTAACCAACAAGACAAATGAAGTCATAGCTCTGGTTCTGTTTATGATCTCAGAATAATCCAGGTATCAAAATACAGTTTTTAAAACCAGGAATCTGAAAATATAATTAGGTAATTTTGACCAAATTTGACTTAGTCCTTATTTCTATATGATCGGTCACATATTAGTAAGCATATGTTTGCTAGCAGCAGCACATCTCATTAATTTTGGGACAGGATCTGTGAAGCCCCTCATTTGCATTTAAAGAGACAGCAGCTAAACGAGTTGATCTGAGACACACCTCGGAAAGAAGGGCTTGTGGAGCTACAGTAACCAGGTCATCAGTTTCACTTTATACTGTATAATAATTAATGATAATTTTGTGTAACTTTGTGAGAAAGTAATGTTTTATTTATTTAGTTCTATCGTTTCTTTTTAGTTTATTGTACTTTTAATATTAAAGCTTCGTCTTCTCAGGTTTTTTTTATACTTTTATTCTTATTCTAAACTTTTATGTGTTGTTTGGTTTAAGGACTCGACACAAAGCAGGAGCTTCATCCAGGCTTGTGTAAGAAAGCTCGGACAGAGGGGAGGGAAGATGAAGCTCAGCCTTTCTCTGCAGCCACTGACACACAGCAGCCAGCAGAGGGCAGCACCATCCAGGAGGAGCACAGCAGCACTGGGACAGGAGAGGAAGACCATGATGATGAAGGATCAACCAGTTACGTTGTTGAAAGAATAACTTCAGTTCTTGGTAAAACAGATGCATATGTCCTGGACATTGACTTGGATTTCTTTTCCTGTAAAAATCCTTTTAAGGATTTATATTCAGAGGTAACTTTTGCACAGAATCAACTCTTCTTAGTGTTTTCAGTGCAACACTGCATGATGCTTCTAGTGCTTTATTATCCTGTTCATCTTTGTGATCATTACCAGTTTATTATGACACTGTCAGATTTAAGTCTCTTTATTCAGCCAATCTTTGCTCAAAGATTAACTTATTATTTGCAAAATCAAACCTAGATGAAAGGATTATTATATTTTTATTAGTGCTGGGCACGTTAACGCGTTAATCTCGCGTTAACGCAGCCGACAATTAACAGCGATAATTTTTTTAACGCGCGTTAATGCAGTTTCTTTATAATTCTCCGTTTGATCTCTGTTCTCTGGGCTGCCGGGGAAAACGCACACACACAGACACACACAAACGCAGCGGCTGCTGCAGGGAGGCGGGATCTTGATCACTATTGGCTTAGACAGCCATCATCCCGCGTCTCCTCCAATGAGAGCCTTTGTTGTGCAGCGTGCAGTCGACACATGAACCCGAGCTGCAGCCGGGGAGGAAACATGCGAGCAGTCGCCCAATTCTTCAGGACATTTTTTTATTTTTAAACTTTTCCCAACAGTGGGCTGGGAGGAATTAAAGTTATTTGTAAGTGCTGAAACGCTAAACTGTCTCACCATCGGAGCTAAACTGTCTCATCATCGCAGCTGTTCGAGCCTCGTTTAAAACCAGGGTAAACAAACAGGGAGGT
>JAUBOC010000078.1:23280190-23293404 GCA_032275365.1 Anablepsoides cearensis | reverse complement strand
AAAAACTATTAAACACAGAAGCTTCAGATTTTATTTGGTTGTTTAGCTCTGATGAGGGGCTATCATTCAGGCCAACATATGCCGCACCCCCGGCCCCCAAAGACCCCCACTCAAACCAGTACAATTTTGGGATGCTCCTATAGCATAATATTTATTATAAATAAAGATTTCTGACCGCTGGTGCATTGCTGCGTGCGGGGGTCATTATGTTACCGCTATGCGGTATCTAGTATTTTGAAGGAAACCGTCAGTAATAATAAAAAATAAACAGATTGCGTCTATTTCCAAGTGCTTTTTGGGTGCATTTTAAAGCCTTGATCAAATTGCTTTTACACCACTCACATCAAACTTTGAAAGTTAAATGAGGCTTGGAGATAATAGAACTTTAATGGGGTCAGACAAGTTGAACAACTGTCACTTGCTTATTTCAAACTGTATTTGAATCTTTTTAAGAATCTAACTGCCTGCATGACTGCTTGTATGGTGATGGTGGACAGATGTAGGCTTATGATTTGGCCATTCTGTGCTGGGAAACAGCAGATTCTCAGAGTTTGTGCACGTTAGGGGTCCAGACAACATGTGCAACGTGCCGATAAAACTGCAAGCCTATATGTCTCAGAGTTTCAGCTGCATCGTGTTCATTGCTTCTGCTTATTTCAGTGTGGTGGAGGAGAAGTTACTGCTTCTGCTGCTCTATCCATCATATAACAGGTGGAGGCAGCAGTTACAAAGGCTGCTTTCCTCTCTGCTGAGATTCTACATGACAACCTAGTGACTATGGCAACTGTTGGCGGGCCAAATCAAATGGCTTGGCGGGCCAAATTTGGCCTGCAGCCCCCACTTTGGGCTCCTCTGCATTAAAGGGAAAAACTCCAAACTGCCACAGTCGCTCACAGTCAGATCTGACTTTTTTCTAAGAATTCTGAGACAAAAGTCAGAATTTTGGGATTAAATAATTCTTCAGAATTGTTTTTTTTTTTTTTGTGGCCCTAGTACGCTTTCGTGAAAGTGTGAAAACACTGATTCAAATTTTTTAAAGTGCTAAATTGAAATTACAATGATTATGTTCGTGTTTGATGACAGTAGATTGTGGCTAAAGAGCAAAAGATGGATATGAAAGCATGCTTTTTATTAAATCTGACACATGCTTTGCATGAAAAACTAGATGTGTTTTGTTCAAAAAAATTATGTTTACTCTCTTATATAAATTACATACACAATTTTATCTTTTTCCTCTATACCATAATGTGTACTATGGAAGTAAACAGTTTCACTTCTTTGGTAAAGAAGTGACTCATTAAAGAGGATGAAGCACAGGAGCTCTCATGCCAAAAGAGCTACTTTTCTGAGTTTGTGAAAAGATTTTAGTAGAGCTTAATGCTGACTCAAGCAGACATCACTGAAGCAGTGAATGCATCTGAATAGGTGAATCATCTAGTGGTGATTCGAAAACACAAAAGGAGCTCTGAGGCTTTGTTTTGATTTCCGCAAACCCAATAAAAGCGTAACGATACAATAAGGGTGACTGTTAGGATGGTCATCCTCTGCTTCACATGGAGTGCTTGTTCCCAACATTGGCTGGTGACACATATTTTATCCAGATTGATTTGATCATTTTACCACCAGTTGTCTCTACATGCTGGTAGTCTCACATGAAGATCTTTTTTCAAATTTCTTTTGAACTTGCTTCAGCACCATCTGCCTTCCAAATTATGATGCGCACAGTTCTGAAAGATTTTCCAGTAGTGCAGTATTTGGATGATATTATAGTGCATGGACACTTCAAGAAACATCGTGGTAAACATCAGCAAAATTCCTGAAACGACACAGACATACAGATCAACTTCAAAAGCTCATTTGGTCTGTCAAGTATTCTGTTATTGAACCATGTCATATTTAAAAAAACCTAAATCACCTGACTGCCAACTCCGAAGCTCCTACACAAACAAATGTGGTACTTCTTCTG
Source organism: Anablepsoides cearensis (assembly GCA_032275365.1). Taxonomy (NCBI): domain Eukaryota; kingdom Metazoa; phylum Chordata; class Actinopteri; order Cyprinodontiformes; family Rivulidae; genus Anablepsoides; species Anablepsoides cearensis. The sequence continues at coordinate 23,291,438 of JAUBOC010000078.1, read as the reverse complement.
GGTTCTAAATTAATCTTTTCTTTTGACCTGCAGATGAAAACCAGGAGACTGTGGTGGTTGTTGAGGGGTGCCAAGGTTGCTTTTAAGGGTTATTTGGCCCCAAACCAAAGCAGGAGCCGTGTTCACAAAGTCAAGCTTGTTCTTGTTGCAGGTTGGACTCCACCAGGGCTGTCCCATGTCTCCAATCCTGTTTGTTGTCTTCGTGGACAAAATATCACAGTTGTGGAGAGGAGGGTGTCTAGTTTAAGAGTCACAGGGTCTTGTCTCTGCTGGTAGAAAGCATGAGTGATCATGTTGCACACAACAACTGCAGTGCTTACATTTCAGTTGATTTTTATTGTAATATGTAAAAAATATATGAATGGTCTGAACTTATATAGTGTTTATAAAGCCCCATGAGGACCTCAAGGCCCTTAACACTTCAATCATTCATTCATATACACACTGATGATGGTAAGCTACGTTGTAGCCACAGCTGTTCTGGGGCGCACTGACAGGAGGGATCAAACTGCCAACCCTCGGGTTATGGGATGACTCCCTTAACCACTCCACCACAATCGCCTCATAACTATTATGAAACCATAACTGTCCCAGTTTCCTCATCTCATCTTGCAAAAAAAATTTTTCTTTTTCATCTTGGAGCTGGAAATGTCCCTGGATTTAATTTCAGAAATCTGGTCAGTTTACTCATAGGCACAAACTCTGACTCTCAGCTTAATTTAATTGCAAAGAAGGAAACGTTGCTTCATATTACAACCCTCAGGTGTGTCCAATAATTGTTTTCATATTAATATTTTCTCATTATAGCCTCCAGATGTTGTCAACAGACCTAAACCTGGAGAAACATGCTTATGCTTAGAGGCTGTGCATGTTTCCAAGGTCATTTCATTATTGATATGAATCCACCTCAAATACAAACCAGACAACCATTCACTCAGTGACCACTTAAAATCACGAGTTAGTCTCACACCTCACTGCCATGAATCCAACCTAAGATCTTTATCATGGGTGTTACACCCTCACAGGACAGTTTATTAGGTGTTATTATTATTATTAGGTCATTAGGCCTTTCTGCTGTCAGAACTGTTGTATTTTGCAGACCTTGGTTGAAACAAACAGTTATTTGAGCTGCTGTTTCCCTTCTTTCATTTGGAACTACTCTGCCCATTCTCCTCTGACAATAAAGCATTTTCTAAACAAATGCTGCTCACTGGGTATTTGCTCTTTTTCAAACCATTCTTTGTAAACCCTACAGATTGTTGTGGTGAAAGTTCCAGTAGATCAGCAGTTTCTAAAATACTCAGCTGCCAGTTTTGCACCAACTACCTAAAAACTATCTGTTGAACTGTTTGAACCCCCGCTCTGATGCTCACTTTTATTACATCATAACATTTTCACCACATCTAGTTAACTGCATTGAGTTGCTGTTATGTGATTGGCTGATGAGTTATTGGTGTTCAGAAGCAGCTGAACAGGTTGACCCAATAAAAGCAGCGGCTGAATGTATGTCTCCAAAGGTTTTGGTATTAAGGGTTCCTCCCCATCTATTAAACCTTTTATAATAAAATGTTATCTTTACACACAGTCTTTCGTGACAAACTATATTTTATCTTCACTTATTGAAGCACTGATCTCTCAGAACGTTGGACGATAAGGTTCTATCCACCCTTAACTCACTTTCACTCAACAGAAGCAGAGACCTTGAGTGTATTTGTCAACCCTGATGCACTATCAGGCTGCAGTCTTTCAGTAACGCTGTCCATGGACTTTAGTCAAGGCCATCTCTCACACACATAGAATGCGTGGAAGTCAATTTCCTAGAGAGATGCCAAAATGATAACAACCCAAATATTAGAATACTTATTTAATATTTAATTTGATTATTACTTTACATAATTTGCCTGCTGATAGTGTACTTTTATATTTGAAGTTTTGCTTCTATGTAAATATTTTTCAACTAATAAACCCAGTTCCCCCTGGGATGAATAAGGTCTTCAGATTTTAGCTCAGTATCAGTAAAGATAAGCTCAGTATTTTGTCACATGAACAATCATACAAATATCATGAAAATAGAATACAGAATAAAAATCAAATAAAGAAAATAGGAGACAATTTACTGGATTAATCAGTTGTAGATCTGCATCCAGTTATTCTTCTACGCAAGTTTCACTGTAATCAGTCTGTTAGCAAAATATCACATTATACACAGAGTTGATGGCAAACTTTATGTTCAGATCTCATGTTATCAGTTAGTGCTCTGTGTTGTAGATGACTCTCAGCCACCACCACAACAAACTTCAGCTCATCCTCTGTAAAAATGAACTGAATAATGACCACTTTTCTAACACTTTACTTCAAATGTTAATCAGCTGCGGACGTATTTCCAAAGATGATCGCTCTGCTTCAGTCTTCTCTGAGGGGCGATACCAATCTTCCTTTGTTTTCCTGTGTTCTAGTGAAGAATTTTTGTCAGGAGTGGGATGCTTTCTGCAGAACAGCTTGTGAAGAGAACCCGAGTTGATCTTTAAATAATCTGTGACCTGTGTCAGTAAAATGAACTCCACCCTTGTGTCCACCCCTCAGGAGAGAGGAAGGAGGTGTATAAAAGCTGCCTCCTGCTGCCTGCTCCAACACAAAGCACACTGGGTCTTCACAAACACACACACACAAACACACACTGTGAGTGTTGCCGGAGCGGAGCAACTTCATGTAACCTTCTTCTGTTTGGAGTCGTTCACTTTATTAACGCGGATTCAGGCCAGAGCATTTGATGTGAAACACCTGCACCTGCTAACGACTCACTGTGTTTTGGATCTTGTTCTTATCATCATCACCATGATGATAAGCATCGCTTTGATCTGGGGAGTCGTTGTTGGATTTTGCTGCCTCCTTTGGCTCGCTTTGGGGATCCGGCGCAGGTAAGACTTGATCCTTTTTTTTTTGGTAGTTTCACATTTTATAAAAAAAAAAAAAAAAAAAAAATCTTTAAATTTTAATGAGGTCCAAAAAAATTATTTTAAAAGATAATATTCATTGGAAAAAAAAAGAAATAAATCTACAAATCAGCTTCCTTTGGTTGGAAATAGTTTGCTCTAAATGTTTATTCAAATAAAATATCCAATTCTGCAGATGTGTCTTGAAGATGAATTTATATCTTATAGTCACGATTTGAACTCATCTGTCTGCCCAGACTGGATCAGACCTCATTGCTGCCTGTTTTTCCTGGTTGGGTTGTCAGTGACAATAGGTGTAAAATATTTCACCAATGAAAAAAACATTTTAAAACTCAGCAGTTATTGTATCAAATGATAAAAGGTTTGGAAAATATAAATAATGGTTCTCTGCTGCTAAATATATAATAAAAATTAAAATGATGTTAATGAAAATTTAAATTAGAATAAATTTACAGACACATTTAAAAATGCTCTTAATGCAGATTGGCAGCAAATATTTTATTATTATGGACAAATACATTCCAGGAATGAAGTCAAATAAAACTATAAAAATTAATCATTGCTGAAAGAGTTTCCTGAGTTTTCTGAAGAAGTTAATCTGAGCTGTTCAAACAAGCAGAATAGAGACTAAAATGAAAAGGAAGCAAGCTGAAAGCAGCAGAACAGTAGCTTAAATTAGTCAATGTGATGATAAACGTACCAAACCGTAGTTTTGAATAAACTAGCTAAAAACTAAAAGAAGTAGAATGGTTGCTCTGAAAAGCAAACTTGTAGCTCGAAGCTAAAAGCAGCAGAATGGTAGCTAAAGCCTAAAAAAGTTATAATAACCATAAATCAGCACTTTCTTATTTAGCTGAATGTGTACACATGTACACATTTATTTGATATATAAATGGTTAAAGCATCCCAAAGTATGCTGAAATAGCTTTACTGTGAAAATCCTACAGCAGAGACTGTAAAACAATAGTGTGAGTGCTGACTCAGCACTCACCCACTGTTTTAACTTTATGGTAAATGGACTGAACTTACTTTATCAAGTCCCTCTGGACCCCCAAGCACTTTACACTTCACCCATTCACACACACTGATGATGGTAAGCTACATTGTAGCCACAGCTGCCCTGGGGCACACTGACAGAGGCGGGGCTGCCATGCACCTGCGCCACCGGACCCTGTGACCACCGCAAGGTGGGTGAAGTGTCTTGCCCAAGGACACAACGACTGAGACGGCTGGACAGGGGATAGAACTGGCAACCTCCAGTTCCAGGACGACTACCCTAACCACTCCAACACAGCCGCCCTTTACTGTATTTTACTGTGACTCGACACAATAATGCACATCACAATCGGTTTTATTACCATGAAAATTGCATACAAGGAATTCATTGTCTCAGTAGAAAATAAATATAAAGTTTTTAGACCTTTAAAAAAGTCACCTAAAGAGTCTTGGTAGTAATACAGCAGATAAGCTTCTGTGGCAGGAGGACAGGCAGCAACTACTGGGTGAATAGCTAAGATATAAAAAAATGATTAAAACCATGCTTCTGTTTCATTGACATCCACAGACAACCAGGTGAACCTGCAGTGGAAAACGGTCTCATCCCCTACCTGGGCTGTGCTCTGCAGTTTGGGGCCAACCCTCTTCAGTTCCTCCACAGCCGTCAGAAGAAGCATGGCCATATTTTTACCTGCAAGATTGCAGGCCAGTACATCCACTTCCTGTGTGATCCCTTCTCTTACCATTCAGTCATCAGGCAGGGGAGACACCTTGACTGGAAAAAGTTCCATTTCTCTACATCTGTTAAGGTAAAAAAAAAGGGTTGTGGTTTGTAATTGAAGACTTACTGAAGCAGGAAGTTCATTAATGTCTCTGTTTTCCGACACCAGGCCTTTGGTCACGACAGCTTTGACCCTCAGCATGGTTACACCACAGAAAACCTCCACCAAACCTTTATGAAGACCCTGCAGGGGGAAGCTCTGACGTCTCTGATAGAGACAATGATGGGACACTTACAGGATGTCATGCTGAAGTCAGACACTCTGGGCTCCAACAAGGACCAATGGCAGGTGGACGGCATCTTTGCTTTTTGCTACAAGGTTCGTAACAAAATATTTAAATCCCATGAATTTTAAGAACCAGATGAGTGAACCAGAAAAAATGTTCCCGTCTTAAAAGTCCTTCTCTTCACCAGGTTATGTTTGAATCTGGCTACCTGACGCTGTTCGGTAAGGAGCTGGGCGATGACAAGTGTCAGGCTCATCAGGAAGCACAAAAAGCCCTGGTCCTCAATACTTTGGAGAACTTCAAAGAGTTTGATAAGATTTTTCCAGCGCTGGTGGCTGGCCTGCCCATCCATGTCTTCAAGAGTGCCCACAGTGCAAGAGAGGTCATTTAGGCTTATTTATCTGTTGGTACTGATGATTTTTGTATTCATAAAACATTTGGCTGAATTTAGCTTTTTTAATGTTTAGAATCTAGCAAAGACGATGTATGCTGAAAACCTGTCCAAGAGGCACAACATGTCTGATCTGATTTCCATGAGGATGATCCTGAACGATTCCTTATCCACCTTTAACGACGTGAGCAAAGCTAGGACCCATGTGGCTCTGCTGTGGGCCTCACAGGCCAACACTCTGCCTGCTACCTTCTGGAGTCTCTTCTATATGATCAGGTATCACCTTTTATTTTTTTTTTGTCAAATGAACTGCTTTTTCTGCAAAAATGCATTGTGAATGCTGACAGATGAAATAAAGTTGTAACCATTATGTTTTAACAAGTATTAGCCAATAATAGTGTTGGTATTTGGGAAACTAGCACATTGTTGCTACTGACTTTTGTTTCTCTATTGGATAAAATAAAAACAAACAGTCATGTGACATGAGCAAACAGGATAAAGATCAGTATTAACAGGTCATCTGTGTGTGATCAGGAGTCCCGATGCTTTAAAAGCAGCCTATACAGAAGTTCAGATGGTTCTGAGGGACTTGGGTTTGACTGCCGACCCCGATGGACCCATGCTTAATCTGACCAAGAACCAGATGGACAACATGCCTGTTTTAGGTAAGATAACTCAGACAATTAAAGAGACAGTAAAGATGATGTTATATGATACGATCATAAATGTTGGTAAAAAAAATACAATTCAAAGTACAGTTAAAGAAACTTTTAATATTTCATTAAATGTCAGATGGTTTACAAACCAGTATACTGTAACTGTATGTTTTCAATAACCAATGTGGGTATTTATCAGTGGACAGTGATCAACCATGTCAAATAAACAAAGTGAAACACACTTTTTCTTAAAATCCAAAGCTTGTAAAAAATAATAAAAAATTTTGAGAGCATTTGAGAGACAGTACTATGATGTTATATCGATAAAAGGTTATTTAACTCTAAAACTGCATTTATTCAATCACAGATGGGCCATTGGAACAATATGGCTAAAACAACAAGATGATTTCCAAACTTTAGGACTGTAGGCTAACTTACTACATTTTAACTTAGATTTAAATGTCAATGTCAAGTTTATTTATATAGCACATTTAAAAAACCAACAATGTTGACGAAAGTGATTCTCTAATAAAATCATGAGCCAGTTTTAGAAAAAAAAAAAATATTTGGAATTATATCAGAATTCTTAAGACTTTGACTTTTTACAAAAGACTTTATTATTTCCAGTTTTGTCCATTAGTAATCTTAACTTTAAAGCCAGACAGACACAAGCTGAAAAAGGCAGGTAATTTGGTGTCTGAAGTTATTGGTGAATTTCCACCAAGTCAGCATTTGTCAGTTCAGACTTCAATGATTCAAACAAGGAACCAGCAGAAACTTACAATCCAAGTACCAAAGCAGGAACCATCAGATCCACAATCTGATCTGACTTAAGAACAGGTAAAAAACAAAGCTAGGACTAATGATACTGGCTAACATGTAGTTACAGCTACAGTTTAAGACATGGTTAAAAGTACAATTAAAAAGACTCTGATCTGGACTATTGAAGCTAAATGTTGTGTTTCTTCTGTTTGTAGACAGCATCATAAAAGAAGCCATGCGTCTGTCTAGTGCCTCCATGAACGTTCGAGTTGCCAAAGAGAACTTTCTGCTTCACCTCGACAACAAAGAAGCTTATCACATCAGAAAAGATGATGTCATTGCCTTGTATCCTCCCATGGTTCACTTTGATCCAGAGATCTACGAGGATCCCTATGTAAGACATTATCACCCATCGATGCTAGAAACAGTTAAAAACTGTATTTTTCTAATTTTATTCTTCTCTTCTCGCTCTGCAGGAGTACAAGTTTGATCGTTTCTTGGACGAGAAAGGTCAAGAGAAAACCACGTTTTACCGTAACGGCCAGCGGCTGCGTTACTACTACATGCCCTTTGGCTCCGGGGTCACAAAATGTCCTGGAAGATTTTTCGCTGTGTGTGAGATCAAGCAGTTTCTGACTCTGGTGCTTTCCTACTTTGACATGGAGTTATTAGACCCCGCCATCAAAGTTCCTCCTTTGGACCAGTCTCGAGCTGGTCTGGGAATCCTGCAGCCCACCTACGATGTAGACTTTAGGTACAAGCTGAAACCGAAGCACTAGCCTTTGATGGGCCGAATCTCTGGATGATTTCCTGTAAATAGTGTAAAGTAAAATACCTGATCGGGTCTGTAAATAAAGTGAATATTTTGTTTGGTTTTAATGTGATGTTAAATATATATTCTTTAGATATTAAAAAAGTACAAACCTTTAGAAATAATCACAAGTGGTTTGAAATAATCTTTATGTAGCTCAGAGTGTTCTACAAAGTGTAACGTTTTAATTTAGCCAAGTTAAAATTGGAGCCTGGAGAAGAGAATTTCTCAGAACTAAAAAAAAAAACTAAACATTTTGCTCTAAACTGCAACATTAAACAGTTTGCAGTGGTAGAACAGCTGTGTTAGTATTTTCCATATAAAATGACCATGACTCCATAGGGTTCAACAGAAAGTATTAGCTCACTGGTCAGTGACGACTGGAGACTTGTTGGAAACTCAAAAATTGTGAGAAGATTGGTGAATTGATATATAAATTTGCAGAGTCTCTGTGACGAGTATTTTTATTATTATTTTTTTTAAGATCATGGCCAATTTTCCTAGTTTCCTTGGGAAATCATTCCTGTTAAAAATACATTATTTTGCTGCCCACCTCTGTCTACAATCACACCCACCTTGGCTTGTTTTGTACCCATGTTTGCACCCGCTTGACATTTAGAATGTAATCTGCTGGAGTATGTGTTTCAAATGAATGTAGACCAGTTTTAGAATTATTTTTATGTCAAACTGTTGTTACTGCACATTCAAGAGTGTTTTATTATTTTATAATCTTTATTTAACCTGTTAAACCTGAATGAGATCACAGATCACACAAACCCAACTCAGGACCAATCAGTTACCACAGTTAGCAGTACAGCAGCAGTAACCAGCCCATAAAGTCGTGGTGCTGCACTTTCAGAGTTCCTTGTGTTTCTCAACATTACGTTATTACCAATGAATATGAATCTAAAAAGATCAGTAGCTTGTCAGGGTGCAGAAATGTATCAGTCCTTCTTCAGTTCTCTGTCTGACTGAGTTCAGTGTTAATGTGAACAATCAGAGTGACACAAGTTGTTTGTGTATTTATGAACCATAACATATTCTGTTGTGTAATCGGCACATGTAAATAAACTTGTGACTATAGTCACTGATTGAACTATCAGTGTGTGAAAAACTGCTGGCACCAAGTACAAAGTATGTTTCTCTGTCTTTACTTCCATTCATTTCTAGATAGCCTAACCCTGACCTTTACCCTAAAGCCAAACCTGTTCTAAACATAACTCTGAATTAAACCAAGGAGTCAGTTTCCTCTGATCCATTACTTTATTTTATAGAGGAGCATATTCATCAAGAGAGGTTTGCATTAAAGTTGTAATATTACCAACAAAACCATCTAAGTTGCTGCTCTGTTACATTATTCTGTAAGAGGAAAAAAAAGATTCTTTACATTTGGCTACAGCATTCTCTGATAAACATCTACTGTAATGACATTTACTCTCAGTGGCTGTGCAGTCAGTTAATGTAAACTCAAAGCTTAAAAATGGTCCGAGAGAACTGGAGTTTGAGGATTTTATTCCATACGTCAGAACCAGAACAAGAGTGTGATGAAGTGAATGGAGTAGATTTGTGCACATTTTGAGTAAAAGCAATTGAGTATTAAAATGACTAATAGTTTAAGCTATTAATTTCAACATCTACATGAAAATTAAAATCCCATTATTAGAAATGTGTCTGTATTTAAATGAAAAACATTGCATTTTATTTTCAGGGTGTTCTATTGTAAATGAAGTTCAGAAAAGGTGTTCTCTAGGCTACGGAGACTATTGAGATTGATTTTATTTGCATTTATTCATTTCATTTAAAATACAAATCACAAGTAAGAAAAGGGGAAAAAAAACTTAAAATATCTCCCCCTATTTTCCAAAAAATAAATTTCAAACAATAATAAATGTTATTGATGTAAATCCTGAAGAGAGTTGGGCTAAATATGGAGCTTTGGATTTTGTTCTGATAAAGTAACTTTGTGCAGCTGTGGGTGAGCTGACAGTTTCATTATGGGTTTGGGTGGATAACTGGGGAGAAGTAGCAATAACTCTGCTTTCCAGAATCCATCCATCATCTATACCCACTTCTTCCTTTCAAGGTCACGGGGGTCACTGTGGAAGGAGCGGGGTACACCCTGGACAGGTAGCAAGTCCATCATAGGGACAGACAGAGACAAACACATTCACTCTCATTCACACCTAGGAACAATTTAGAGCTGCCAATTAACCTAACAGTCATGTTTTTGGTGTGTGGGAGGGAGCTGGAGTACCTGGAGGGAACCCGTGCATGCACGAATAGAACATGTAAAGTCTACCCAGAAAGGTCCCCAGGCCGGGATTTGAAACAGCGACCTTCTTGCTGAGAGGCCTCAGCTCTACAAACTCAGCCACCTCTTTCCGGACCGGATTGTTAATTTCGGAGGTAAACAAAATTGGCCACATTTTGTAGAGATAGGTATCTTTCACAAAGTGGGATAGATTTCATCTCTCCTCAGACCAGGATTTCCCCAAGAACCACTCCAGTTATCTGTGTTAAACAGTTTTATATATATTTATAAACTATCAGACTTGCATTAAGGCTTGAATCAGGAACTTTTTTTTTTTACACACAATGCCATCAAAGAGAATTGTGGTTAATGAAGATGAACTGGAAGATATTAAAAAGTCACTTAATTTTTTGTCTGAAGAGGTGACAAATATCTCAAAACAACAAAAAATGATCTTGGACTTAATGGGAGAAATAAAAGACCTTAAAAGGCAAAATTAGGAAAAGGACAAAAGGATTACAGTTTTGGAAAGCCATGTTTGTGAATTAGAACAATATTCCAGACTCAACGATGTGATAATTAGTGGATTGGAAACTACTCATCGATCATTTGCAAATGTTACCGCTGCAGATAACAGGGAACCTCTAGAACAAGAAGTCCTGTCCTTGGAACAAGTGGTGACTTTTTTTGAAAATAAGGATATTCACTTAGAGAGCAAGGGATTTAAGGCATGTGACTCTTCCAAGAAAAAACAAAAATGACAAACCTGCAATTATCATTCGCTTTATTAACAGAAAACAAAAGAAACAAACTACTCAAACAGGGCCGAAAGCTGAAAGGAACAAATGTTTATGTAAATGAACATTTAACAAAGAAAAATGCAGATATTGCAAGACTATTGAGAAAGCAGAAAAAATACAGTCAACATGGACATCTGACTGCAAGGTATATGTAAAACTCAATGGAACTCCAGAACAAGCCAAAGTCTTGGTCATCAGAGAGATGAATGAACTGGAGAAGTACTCGTAATTTCTCCTTTGTTTTATTAATTTTTTGTCTTGCTTGTTTGTTTGTTACCTCCGCCAAGGGAGGAGGTAATGTTTTCGGTCGCGTATGTCTGTCTGTCGTTCCGTCGTTCATCCGTTCTGTCGGTCTGTGGACAAAATTACTGAGAAACGTGTGGACAGATTTTCATGGAATTTTTACCACATGTGGATATTGGTCAAAGGAACACACCATTACATTTTGGTTATGATCCGGATCACAATGCGGATACAGGAATTTTTCTTTTAATTCGGCTGGAACATCACTTTCGGTTTTATTCGTGCGTCTGATGAAACCAAAAGTAAACTCACAAACTCGCTGGGACTACACATCTCAGGATGTCTACTATCAGGAAAGTTGTGATTCTTGTGTTAT
>JAUBOC010000078.1:22993363-23005542 GCA_032275365.1 Anablepsoides cearensis | reverse complement strand
ACTTACTAAAACATAAAAAATTTGGTAACACTTCAATTTATGCATCAGAGGACCCCTTTAACATCATTAGAGAGAAAAAAAATTTTTTTTGCACTTTTTTCTTTATTTGGGTTTTACAGGGTTAACTTTGAAACTTTTCGGGTCTACATCAGTTTACATCAGTTTAAAATTTAATTTCTTGTTTTGCCCCCATTTTTTCTAACAGTATCAAATATTTAGGCTATATTATATAGGGGTGTAAATCACCAGCTTTATCACGATACGAATTCACATCGATATGTTTGGATTTGATATTTCTCTATCACAAAGTCTATCACGATACGATTTCAATTCAATTCACATGTCTGCGATCAATATAATGTGATATCGTATCCCCATCTAACACAATGACTGTGTTAGATGGGCATATTGAGAATATGATGGCGATATAGATCGATATTTTCATTTTGCCTCCATATAAGGGTTGGGCATAATCGTATCGTGTGCGATTAATCATCAGAAAAACACTAATCGATTATTTTTTGTCATTAATCGATTAATACGATTAATGCCACCGGACAGTCCGCTAGGTGCTCCTCTCCACTTCAAATATGACAAACATGATAAAAAAAGTTCTGTAATTTATTTATCTATCAACACAATTTAATTTACCATGATCTGAAAGAACACATAGGCTATTCAACTTGTCAAAAACAAGAATAATAAAAAAAAAAAACAGAATCAAGTTGTCTAAAGCTGAACAGAATATGACCTTTTCAAGTCTGTTATTTTATGTAGTCACTGTCTGAGTCACAGTTGGGACAGATGTACAGAGACAGTCCTGGTGAGCCCAATCTTTGCATCATGCTCACTGGATCCACGTCTGGTTGGGGCGAATGACTGAAAACAGACCTTCAGCTTGCAGCTGAGTTTTTATTTTTAGCTGAAGGTTGTCACATGTGACAACCAACTCCATCAGAGATTTTTTTTACTGCTAACTGTAACATGTGCTAGCACATGTTATGGTCTAGCAAAGAAAAAGACTATTATAACTATAGCCCTGCCTTTGTGCTTTTAAATGTTAATAGGTGTTAAATTCTAAATCCATTGTTTAAAGGCAAATGAAAATGAACATAAATTAATCAAAAGTTGCATTATGATGTGAAAAACACAATAAGTTCTCTCACCTCTATGTCAAGTGTCAAACTACTAAAATAAAATTGTAGATAGTTTTTGACAACTAATTTGGAAAGTCACACACTTTTGCAACAACACCCACTAAGGGGAGAGATTTAGCAACTGTGACAAGCAACTCTGTTCTCCCTACTTTTTATACTTTTCTATTTGAAATTTTAAACCTTTGGTTTTGCTTATTGGACTATTTGGACAACTTTGTGCTTTTTAAATCATCAGTCCTGCTTTGTTTGTATCTTTTAGCTGTATTTTTTTGCTTTAAAAAAGTTTTTTTTTTTTTTTTACTAATTCAGAGGCTTTGGATCAGATCCAGAACTAAAACAACCAGCAGAACTTCATTTTTTTATGACTCCTGCAGTAAAACTCAGTCAACAGGAGCAGAAAGATTAGGAGATGTTTGCACTGACAGCAGTTTATTTAGTTAATGTTAAAGCTTTAGTTTACATATCAACTCTTAAGCTTAATCCCAGTTTGACTGCAGAGTCTCTGACCTGTTTTACTAAACTGCTGGTTTAACATTCATGAAATTATTTTTCCGTTATTAGCTGCAGGCGATCAGGCTGAGATAAGTGTTTGTGTTTTTGGTACATGCATTATGTTTTTAATAGATGATATTTCAGTTGTTAAAGAATTTTTATAAATCCATGTGAGGCTTCTTAATGGGGTTTAAACAGAATATTATTTATTATTGTTAAAAGTTTAAAGCTTAACAGATGCAACACTGATTAATTTTTATATTTATAGTTGGGAAAATGTTCTGGACACAATAATCCAGCAGACTCACAAAAATATTTTATAATTTGATTTATCTTTCAGGCTGTGAACACAATCTAATTAAACATGTTTCTATTTACATGTAACCATAAATGAACCAATAAACCTCTTCACTTCCTTTTTTATTATCATTATTCAAATCCTGAGCAGAAATCCTCGACTTTCTCCACCTGTGGTCTTTTTTATTTTATGTTTATTTATTTTTATTTAATTACTATTTAAATTAGGACAATGCATATTCATCAACATGTCAGCAGTAAGCATCAATGTGAATATGCCAGCTAGTTTTCATCTATTGCTGGGTTGCAGATGACATCATGAAATGCAGATGGGGGGGCAGGAAGTAAAAGCAGCCCTGTTTCCTTCTGTTGATTCAGCTTCAAAATGCCTAAGTTCTGTGCTGTGTATGGTTGTTGCAGCTGCTAATCCAGAAAAACACAAGTTTTTACATGTTCTGAAAGTAGTGTGTCACAAGGGAGTAAAAAAAGACGACAAATGTGGATCAATAATCTTCGGTTGAAAACACGAGGTGCGGAAATGAATAGTGCAAGAGTTTGCAGCAACCACTTTCTAACAGGTAAAGATCATAGAATTTAAATTATTGTTTTAGATATTTTATTGGACAATTACTCAAATTTATGTTTACAGAAGCTAAATTATTTACAAGTAGATCCAAGCATATAGAAATAACAGGAGTTAACTCGTTGTTAGCGTTAGCGATAGCATTGTTATCATAGGTGAATTCCTTAAAATAGCACAAGTCACTCTTCACCAGAAACAAGTCGACAGACATTTTTTAGTCTTCAACTAAAAAAAGTCAAAGAAAACATCTTTATATTTAAGAAAGTTGGAATAATACACATGATTTAAGCCATTTTGTCCCATAAATGGCATATTTTCTTTTGAACTTGGCTCAGTCAAAGTAAAACAGGAAGTGTTATCAAAGGGGAACTTTTTAACAAAGAAAACTCTCTGGTCTTTATTGAAACAATATTATTTGAACTCTGACTCTTCTTCATCTATCTGATAGTGACTCAAAATAATCTTAAGAAACATCAGATTCTTCTCTACTGTCTGGGATGTTGGCTGTTGTAGCAACACTCCACTCACATGCAGACATTCCCCTTAGACATCACTTCCTGTTACTTCCCAGGCAAATAGCTCAACATCTGTTTTATCTCAGTGACATGAAATGTATTTTGGAATATTTTATCAATGTCCTCTTTCTAAAAATGTATTCATATGTATTACAAAATTTTAACGTCACAGGCACTTTAAAGCTTTTTTGGATCCTAAATGTTTGACCCACCTTGAAAAAAAAACAATTGTAGCTTCAAGGTTTTTGAAAGCTCTGCAGCAGATAGTTTATGTTTATTGCCTCAACACTAGGTAAATCCTCCAGATTATATAACAAGCTTTTTTTATTAGAGACAATATGGATCATATCCTAAATGTACGCATAGTTTCTTCACAATATCTTGTTTGCACCAGCACATTTAGGGCATTATTGTACTCGCTGTGATCTATTTTGCTGTGTTTTGAACGGGAGCAAATCACTTCCTGCCCCCCATCTGACTTTCACGCATCAGTCGAGTCACAATACTGAAACCCAGCAATTGTCTTAAGGCAGGTAAGAACAAGAAGCATCACATAAAACAAAGAGCAGAGAATAATACAAACATTACTTATATAAAAAAATAAACAAAATGAAATTAAAATAAGGATAACAAAAACAGACAGTTATCTACATATGAGTGCACCTCCAGTTAGTTTTCAACTAACTTTTTTTCACAAGTTTTAGTCAAAACATCACTTTTAGTTAGTCAAGCTAAAGCTTCTAAAGGGGATGAATTAATAGATCATCACAGTAAACTTAGATGTTTGAATTTGATTTATGAAAAGTAAAATAATGCAAAAATATGGATCATAATTAACATCAGGAGAAAGAAAAGCAGCTAAACAGTAGTGCGAGTTGTGAATCAGACGTTCCACAGGCAGGAGATTTTAGATGAAGATAAAAGTGGGACTGGTTGATCAAACAGGTAATAAAAAGCACAAGTAGGAGAGTCATGTGCAAGTTTAAACAGGCTGAGTCATTTGCTGCGCTGTAAATGTCAGTTTCACATCAGGACACGCAGCAGAAAGATGAAACCTCCCACCCCCAACCCCCCCGCGCTCCTCCAGCCAAGCTTCATCCCTGACTCAGAGATTAACTGATTGGCTGGGCTCCCAGGTGTGCACACCGAAACGTCTCACCTGTGATCGGTCTCATCTCATCAGAGTTCTAACTGAACTCACGAGTTTTCAGTCACTTTCAACCCTGACGACCTCATCAGCCAATCACGTGCTTCTATTGATCCCCCTGAGGTTGAGTAAATCGTGCGCTGATAAAAGCCTGTCAGATACTTCGGACTGATCTGTAAAGTTCTGCCCCCTGGTTCTCAACAGAAAGACACGCCTCCCAGCACCACTCCTCAGCTTTTTATAGGAAACGATTATTTCAAAAGAAGATTTATGCCACAGTAACAGTTTGCAGGTGGAAAATGATATTGTAACCGGTGAAATTACACGAGCGCTGCAGGAAACGTCGCTTTAGTTCAAACCAGAACGTTTACTTTTCTCATTCAAATGAGCCCAGGTTTTGCTGGAGGAGCTTTTAAAAAGACTCCAGGATTTTTTTTTTTTTTTTTTTTTTTTACCTACAGCAACATGAAAACCCAGCTGAATGCAGATGAATAAACTAAATCCTCTTGTTATGGCTTTATTTAATGGTCACATGTAGTTTGTGAAAGCGTCTTTAGGCACGAGTTTCCTGTGGAAGTCGATGATGTCGTTCTTTAATTTGAATGAGTTTCAGTTCCTCAGTTTTTCTATGATGTCTTGATTTTAAACACATTTTTTTTTAAGTTTCTGCCGCAGGTGAACTTCCTCATCGTGTTTCTCTTGTGATCTCTGGATTCTCATCTTTATGCATAGATGGGTCTTTCCAATCCTTCAGATCACGATGTGCGGGCTGACATCTTTCTGTAAACTCTTTAGGTTAAAAATAAGCCTTTCTTTCATGACTGGAAGCTCTTTCTGTCTGCTTCCAGCAAACAAAGTGTTTAATAAAACAGAACCAAAACCTACACAGTTCATATTCAGTGTTTCACTCAGTTGGTGCCACATTTAAACACTTAATTAATCATTTCAGCAGTTATTTTGTCTCCCTTTATGTTTGGAAGTTTAGCAGGATCTATGCAATTTTAACCTCTCTATTTTTAGAGGTTTTGTTTGAATCTGTTTTAAGAATATCTCCTATTGAGTTTCCCAGAAGCAGCGTCCTTTTTTACATCTCTGCAAGTTTGCGAAACTTGTTCAGTCAGCTGGAAATGGTCCAAACAGGAACTACAGAAAAGGATATAAAACAAAAATAAAACCTCACACAATTATCTGATGTTTGATCAATTAAAAGCTTAATAAGGAGATGAAACACTTGACTACAAACATCCACTGTGTTTGCAGGATGTACAGACAGTTTTGCTCTTCAGTGATACTGAAGACGAACATTAACATAAAATAATACTTAGCTGAGCAGGTGATTCATAACCGTCACTGGCATGCATCCAAACTGTTTTCTAATCACCTCGGAAAACGTGTTCTTCCAAAGAATCCGCTGCTGCAGGAGCTACTGTTAAAAACCCATAACTGAAGCTTTATTGGTCTTAAATCTGCAGCAAAACCTGCCCGGGTTCAAAGTAAAAAAAACTTTAAAGATCTCAACCAAACAGGCTGGTCTGAGAGGTTTAACAGGAGGAAGAAATGAGATAAATATTCCAGTCATGTTGGGGAGTTTAGTTCATAAAAATATAGATTATGTTGATTTTAGAAACGTCACATTTTCAGAATCTGAACCTGAATTTCTTTGTTTGAATCAGGGATGAAAACATTCAATCTCCACTTAGCTGAACTATTTTGTAGACTTAACAGATTCTAATTAAGTAAAAGTACACATTTGAAAGATATGAAAGTACAATAATCTTACACTCACTTCCTACTGCTTTGATAAATCTTCACTTTCACTGATTGACTTCTGGAGATAAATGTAATATTTGTATGTGAGGACAGGTTTAAGTGAGAACTTGTTACGTGTTTCCAGGTGGTGGCCATTGTAATGGACTCTCTGACAGACCTGCAGATCCTCCAGGACCTGCTGGACGCCTCGTCGCGCCGCGGCGTGGCTGTTTACGTGGTGCTGGATGCCAGGGGAGTTCCCGACTTCCTGGAAATGTGCTCTCGGCTGCAGATCAACGCCATGCATCTGCGGGTGAGCAGAAAGTTCTGCAAACTGAACATGACGGGGCGCCTCACGGGGAGGAGGCTATCTGACACCTCAACAGCAACAAAAAAAAAAGGAAACATGGGAGCCTGCAGAGGGTTTCGGCTGCTGTCTGAGACTGCAGTTATCACAGGTTAAAATGTCACACAGGTCATGTGTTGGACCTCACAGGGAATTTCCCAGTGAGCGAAAATCATGATGGTGTCAGTAGTTTAAGACTAATCTTGTTCTAAGTTTTAAAGCATCATTTTCATAAAAAATAAGTTATTCAGGTCAGAATCTCAGGAAAGATGTCCAGGACAGAGTTTGTAATAAAAAAATGTGGTTATAATATTTATTTCCTACAATAACACAGTAACAAAGTAACAAAGACACTCATTTTCACAAGAGCACATGAGCATTATGGTGGCCCTCAAAGGGCCAGTTCAACACTTACGGTTAACTTTGACTAAACAGGAAGCACAGCTACCAAACATTAACTGAGCTCTACATGGTATTTCCTGCACAAAAACATTGTTTTACACATCATCTAAACCAGGGGTGCCCAAACATTTTCCCCAAGAGGGCCAAAACTCAAAAACATTTTCTCTGAGAGGGCCAAAATTAAAATCAACCTGAGGGTCGCGGGCCAAATGCAATAATATAAGAAATGAAAATACTTATAAAGTAAAGTTGTTTTATATTTTATGATTAAGCTAGCAGCCAGTGTGGTTGTCCACATTCTTGTTTTTATTTTCTTCAGCCCATGGACATGGAGAAAATTCAACATATATTCAGGCAGCAAAGGCTCATGGGACTTTTCATAATGTAAAAATTTGAGTATATGTGGTCTTATAGAGTGTGCAAATCTAGATATGGGCTTAAATCTAATCTAAATGTCTCTTGTAGTTACTTGCATTTTATATTTTGTCTTAACATAATTACAATCTACTAACCAGGACAACTGCCGGTGGGCCAAATCAAATGGCTTGGCGGGCCAATTTTGGCCCGCGGGCCCCACTTTGGGCACCTCTGAGTTAGACCCACTTTACTCTCAAAGTCCAATTATTGTTTTTCACTGTGTTGTATCAGAAAAAAAAGAATAAAATCAGCTCATTATAGTGAACCTGTGGCTCAATATTTTCTAAGCTAACTACAAAGTTACTGTTTTGTGTCATCTTTAATATTCCCTCTATAATAAGTCTGTTTGTTGGTTAGATCCTGAGGTCACTCACTGATGTCAGCGGCTCATTATTCTGAGTGCAGATCCGCAGGTTGCTTTTTTACAAGTGGGTCTGCCGACTCGGTCCAAGCTCTGATACTACCTCTGCTCGTGGCTCAGGGGCATCAGAGGTGGGCTCATTTTACTCGCCTTTCTGCCTCCCTGTTTCTTCTGAAGGCTCGGAGGACAGAACACGCATCAGTCGTGGACTGAGCTGTCTTATGAATGAGGCTAGGGTGTTCCAGAGCCTCGGGGCCACCACCTGAAATGCTCGGTCTCCACAGGTTTTGTAATGGATTTAAAGTGCCTGTGACATGCCAATCCTACAAATACAAAAAGTCAAAGAAAACATCTTTATACTTAAGAAAATTGGCATAGTACACATGAGTTTACCCATTTAGTCACATAACTGGCCTACTTTCTTTTGAATTTGCCTCAGTTAAAGTGAAACAGGAAGTGACATCAAAGGGGAACTGCTTAGTAAAATAAACTTGCTGGTCTCTGTTTATTAAAACATTTTTTTAAAAATTTTAACTCTTCTTTGTCTCTCTTTGATAGCAACTAAAAATAATCTAAAGAAACATCAGATTCTTCTCTACAGTCTTGTTTTGTTAGCTTTTGTAACAATGATCTGTTTACATGCAGACATTCCCTGTTTGCATCACTTCCTGTTTCTTCACATGCAAATATCTCAACAACTGTTCATCTCAGCGACGTGAAAATTGTTTTGCAACATGTTATCGTTGTTATCTTTCCAAAAATGCATTCATGTTTATTACAAAAATTTGATGTCACAGACACTTTAAGGTACCAGCAGCAGCATTTGATTTGAAGACCTCATAGTCCTGGATTGACAGAGAGGCTTCAGAAGGTCTAATATGTATTTGGGGGCCTGACCATGAGGTGCACTAAAGGTTAAAACAAAAATTTAAAATGACTCCTACAATGCACAGGGAGCCAGTGCAGAGAGGGTAAGATGGGCTCCTCTGTGGGTCTTTGTTAACAGCCTTGCTGTGAGCCAAGGAGGGTTTGTTTAAGCAAGTAAAATGGCTGTCACAATAATGTAAACAAGAAGAAATAAAAGCATGAACAATCATCTCTATTTCCTTCTGTGACACAAAAGGTCTCAGCTTTGAAATTTTCCTAAATTAAACAGTTATGAACTAATATTTTACAATGACTGTTGAAAAACAAGGAACTGTAAAAAAAAAACAGATTTCAGAGACTATCTTTCACAGAAGGAGTTAAAAAGGCAAGGTGCTGCCTGATTACAAGAATTGTATCATCTGGTGCACTAATAAGAGTCTTGTTTGCATTTAACTGCAAGTACAAGAAGGCAGCAATGTGTGTGTGGACGGGTTTTTTCTACAACATGGGAAATTTTTTACCAAAAAAAGCAGCCTCGTGGGGACTGAAGTGAATCGTGGCGACCAATGCCAGGTCCCCACGGGTCCAAATGCATGTTACAGGTGTGGAGTTTGGTTTAGGACCAAGGTTTAGGTTAGTTTTAGGATCAAGTAAGTACCCGTGAGGTTAAATTTAGGCTATAAAGTCTAAGAAACAAGGATTTAAGTCAATGGAAGGTCCCCACGGGGTCGAGAAACAAACAGGTGTGTGTGTGTGTGTGTACTTGTTTCTACTACAGAATGAGGACCACTTGCAAAATAGTTACTATCAAAGTGAGGTCTTTGTTCCAAAGTCAGGACCTTTTCTTGGTCCTCACTTTTTTGCAACTCTACTGTGCTAGTTAGGTTTAGAGTGTGTGTTTGTGTGCGCGTGTGTGTGTGTGTGTGTGGGTAACTATTCACTCTTAATTCTGTATGGGCTTCAAATTCAAAATTTCTCCAAAAAAATCACAGATTTGTATGAAAAATCTGAAAAGAAATGACTAGATATGGCTCATGTAAATACACAATTTTTAAGCCCCTCAAGTTAGAAACTGTCATTAGAAAAAAATAATTTAATTGTACAAGGTGCACAGTAATAACAAAAAATATTACATGTAAATAATTTAATGGATTACAACAAAATTCAAATGTTTTGACCACATTAGCCTAATAATGCATTAAAATATAAAATCACACAAAGCATACATAGTTAGATTGCAAATAATGTATGGGGAAAACAACATTAACAGTAATGTGACTGCTGACTCAGCATGTGCACAATTGAAAGAAGCTGTGTTATAGATTTGGGAAACAACATGTAGAATGATTCTACTCTTTTCTTTCCTTAGGTGAGCATCTCTACGGTTGGGTACGGAGATGTTATCCCTGTCTCCTATCTTGGCCGCTGCGTGGCATTCGGCTGCATCTCATTTGGTATCATCCTCAATGGAATGCCCATCTCCATTCTTTTCAACAAGTTTTCAGACTACTACGCCAAACTGAAGGAACAGGAATACACATTTTCAAACACTGAGCGCACATTCCAGCTTCGGAAGCGTCTGAGGCGCAAGTTTGACAGCTGTTTCGAACCCCCGCCAGAAGAATCTGATGATGAGGTTCACTTTCGACCCAGTGGAAGATATAGTGACTATGACTATAATATTGAAGAATGAGAGGCACTGCCTAACCATGAATAGCCTTATTAAATTTTAGGACCTTAACGGCGTACTACACTGAGCCGATATGAGCTGAGCCATGCAATCCAAGGGGGGTTATGAAGAAGTGAAGTTATGCTTTAGGACTCAGCTTTAGTTAGTTCTGTTTGAATGCTATTACTGACAAATCCTCTTTCTGACAAGTGGACAGAAATATTTCAGTGGATGGCTTGTTATCTGCTTCCAAAGATAGCTCCCACCTGCAGCTAATGTTGACTAAACTATAATACAGTGTAGCAAGTAAGTAGGTGCAGAAGGATGATACTGTCTCTGCACTTGTTTTACATGTTGAAGGGCAACTCACCCGTTTTACTGATTACAACTCATATACACTAAAATGTGAGATAATACGATTAACAGTGAACCTTTGTGTGTGTGTGGTGGTACTGGGGTTGAGGGGGTTAGAAAAAGTATTTCAGTCAAAGGTTTTTTTTCACCTTAACTAGGGCTGGGCGGTATGACCTCAAATTCATATCACGGTATAAATTAAATCCTATCACGGTAACGGTATATATCACGGTATAAAATTATCTTAAAATGTAAAGATAATGTACTTGTTAGAGCTATTTTTTTTGCTGAAAACTGTAATCAAAGCCAGCATTTTTGCTTTAATATATCTGCCTGACATACAATGAGCTTCTACCTGCTGAATTTATCAGCTGTTTCTCTGCTGCGCGCTCATCTTCATCATCATCATCATCATCATCATCATCATCATCATCATCATCTTCTTCATCACCAGAGCAGAAGCCGACTTTACATCAGCAAGATGGATTTATGACTGAACGAACGTCCACATCTCTTTTTTTTATCATCTCTGTGGGTAACAATACATAAAAACATGTTTTTTCTCCGACAACGTGGGTGTAAAAACTACGGTTGTTAAAGCTTCACTCTGAGCGACGTGCAGCGAGAGAGTCGGGGATGATCCCAACGTAACTTTTCTACAGCGAGAGGGGGAAATTTTGATGGTTTATTCTCTCTATACAGGTTTTAAAACGCTATATTTCTTCATTATATTTTGAACTGCTGCTCAGTTGGTTTAGGAAATGCTTGTAAAAATAATAACTTGTATTCATGCTTCTTAAAATTAAGAACAAAAGAAGCAGAAGACAGATACAAGAAGTATACAAACAAGTTTGTATGGATTAAGAAGAAAGCATAAGAAGGAATATTACAGTGACTTACTAAATAAAAAGTAGAGAGACCATCCCTCTGCTATCTGTTTTCCCACTTTCTTTTTTGCCATTTTTCCCCTGTTTTCTGTGTTTTACCTGTTTGTGCACGTTACGTATGGTTGATGATGGATACTGGACGTCCACTAAAACCTTTTGAATGTATATTTCTTCCTCTATCCTGTCATTCTCGTCTGTTATGATTTGTGAGTGATCTTAGAGTTCTGACCATCGATTTTGTGTGCAGTAGGGTGTTCTGACATCCATAATAAATATTGATCGGTGCGGGTTGGCTTTCTATGAATTTTAAGTTTTATGCCACCATCTGCATTGTGTGCAATTTTTATGTCCAGAATGGTTATCGACTTGTTTATTTCTTCTTATTGTGTGAGCTTAATTTTTCCTGTTTTGTCTATAGTGTTGGAATGGTCTGTGATTTGCTGTGTACGCCCCACTTTAATTGTCTCCAGTATGTCATCAACATATCTCTTCCATATGGTTGGTCGGCAGTGCTTCGATGCAGATGTAGTTGCTTTTTCCTCCAGATCTTCCATGATGAAACCCTACATAATGGATCCCCCATGGCGAAGCCTTCCTTTTGTCTATAAATAATGTTGCAGAATTAGAAGTAGACGGATGTCGCGCTAAACTGCAGTAACTGTAAAATGTCCTGTGCAGCGGGTTTTGTGCAGTTTCTAAGAGTTTTGTCATTTAACAACTGTCTGTGTCTGTCTACTACAAGGCTGCCAACTCTCACACATTGGGTGTGAGACTCTGAAGGCAGGGGCGGACTGGCCACTGGGAGTACCGGGACTTTTCCCGGTGGGCCGGCGCATCACTGGGCCGGTGCGGGCAGCAAGAAAAAAAAAAGTTGTGTAGTTGCACTCAACACCAGTAGATGGCGATAGTGCACCAATTCATTGTTTACCAACCACC
>JAUBOC010000078.1:22771182-22790404 GCA_032275365.1 Anablepsoides cearensis | reverse complement strand
GGCTGAAATGATCAGAATGTATAAAATACAAAACTGCATCTAATATTCAATTAATCAGTTACAAAATTTCCTTCACAACAATTTTAAAATCCTGTGTGAACCAGATAATATTTTAAATTGAAATGTGAAGATTAGACTCTGGAATAGTATAGAATTTTAAAATGGGAAAGGTATAGCACTCCCTTATAACACAGAATTTATTGAAAGTTTTTATAAATTATATTATTACCAAGATATGTTTGCAAAACCAAAACAATCAGCTGCTGAATTAAACAATATCTTCCAAAGTTGGTGATTCCATGTCTGTTTGTTCAGATTCTCATTCATACTAAAAGTTTTTTAAGGTGACCGGATAACTTTTTTTTTTTTTTTTAAATGACAAAACAAAGGGAAAAATGTTTAGTGATTTCATTTAGTACAGTTTTAGGCTGATGGCATTTTTTTGGCAGGTGTTGGACTGAGGGGTAATGGAAAAATTGGGGAAAGTGGCAGCCTTTGTAGGTTTCCTGCATTAGTTTTTAGAGGCCAGGAGAGGGGGCTCTAAGATTTCTCTTCAGATGTTTTATCTGCAGTCTGTATTCTTGGGAAAACATTGGCCAGGGTCCGTGATTAGGAAAAACATCCAGCTTAAAGTTTGTAATGAAATACTTCTCTGACCTGTGTTGTGTCCTGGATGTGGATTGTTTAGATTAAATCCTGAAATCCTCCCATCAGAAGGCCGTCCACTCCTGTGTTTTGTCAACATTTTAATGTTGTCATCAGCATTTTTCCAGTTTTCCATTTACGTTGCTCTTATTCCTTTTAACCTATTAAATTGAGACTTTTCTTTTTGCCTGGTTGTCATCAGTTTAAATAATCTGGAGCGACAATAGTTTTACATTACATATTTGAGTCTCTGTTAGTAAAAAGTCTTGTGAACTGATTTTATTTAAACTTTTAGGAAACCATATTTGAATGTTTCTCTACAACTGATTACCTATTTGTGCCACACCATTACAGGATTTCTGCTAATGCCAACTCACCTTTTAAAAATACAAAAGAAATTGTTATAAAGCTTATATTTTTCAGATATTGAGTTTAGTTTTAGTGTGGTTGTACCCGAGGCTCATTCACAACATACACTGCCTGGCCAAAAAAACGTCACACACTCTAATATTTTGTTGTTAATATTTTGTTGATTACGACACACGGCATGCATTCACTGTGACATTGTTCCAACTGCAGCAACCCCAGATCATAGCACCGCCCCCACAGGCTGTACAGTAGGCACTACAGGCGGTACGTTAACTTTTTTAGCTCATAGCACTGGTGCTACAGAGGTTGCTGGCACAGAACAAAAAGTTGTAGCAGCAGCATAAAATGTCTGTTCTAATTTCTAAAACCAAAAGCCAGAATGGTGAATATTATGGTTAGTTTTGTTGTAGGACAGGAGTCACCAACCTTTTTGAGACTGAGATGCTTCAGGGGAGAAACACAAAAAGCTACTTGTTTGATAAAAAACAGATTTATACAGCTCAGATTCAATTATATTGCCTCAAATTATAATTATAAGAAATTGACATATATGTGAATATTTAACTACCTGGTTACATCTAAATGTTAGTGACTACTCATGATGGTTATTGATAATAATTTACTATGATAAATTATTATTACTGTAAGTGATCAGAACTCTGTGCAGCAGCAGATGGATCTGAGTCCAGATTTTTTAGTTTAAATCTCTTTTTTGAAGAACTCAAAACCAATAAATGGATGAACAGCACGTAACATGTTCATTTTCCCCTGACAGTTCAGAAATCATCAACAGACCCTCTCTCACGTGTGCTTTCAGAGAACAGGATGGAATTAAAAGAAAAAAACTCAGCTGCTCTGATTCAAGCTACTAAAATGTGCAACAGGAGCTGCTGAATAACTCTTGACCTTTTATGTTGCAGATCAAAATATGTTCAAATGCATCTTTTTAGGGTTTTAAGTTTCAAAATAATCTGACACTAATTGTCATTGTATCTGCAGTTAGTCTCTGTGCCAATAAAGTTTGTATTGATCTCCTTCTCTGTAGCTCGCATGCCTAAAAAATAAATACAAAAAAACATAAAACAAAAATATAAAAAACACCCATTTGTAACATTTATTCAAAATATTGTTCAAATCATACTAACTTTTTTAGATACAAAATATCAGTTATGTAATGTAAAAAAACAAGCATAGAAAAGCTTCCAATCATTGTGAAAATAATGTTTACCTATATTTTATTGCATCTAAAGGGTTAATGATCCTGACTGAAGGGGGGTGGAGGGGTGAGTGTGTGTGTGTGTACTTGTTTTTGCTACCTGGTGGGGACAATTTTTGACAATTTTCCCGGTACACACAGCCTGGTGAGGACCCACTGTTTCTTATGGGACAACAGCCCAAACCAGTCCCAGTCCACATCGCGGGGTGAATAAAGTTTAGGCTGGGTTTAGGGTCTGATAGAAAATACAGGTAAATGAATGAAAGTCAAAGCAAAGTCCCCATGAGGATAGAAGAAAAAACGTATGTCTGTGGGACAGTGAGCAGAGCGCTGCGGGAGGAGGAAATTAGCTCTAAGATTTTAGCAAGAGTTGTGGCTGGAGCAGCACCTGTTGCCATTTTTGGAGTGTTATGTTAAAACACAGATTTAAGTTATTTTTGGGATCAACAGGTAAAGTCTCAAAGATCTTGACGAGTCTGTCTCGACTCTGTCGCTACCTCGCTCAGAGGTACAGAGACGAGGGAGTTTAAAGCACCCCTCCTTCTCCTCTCTCTCTGCTTCCGTGTCTTCAGAACAGACCGAGGTGGTTGGGTTTATACTAGGGATGGAGTGATTTATGATTTGATCGTCTGTCAGCGATTGAAGGGTTGGAAGGCGATGTGTTTTTTCAAAGGGCGATCTTTATTAATTAATTAAATGCCGTGCCAGGGATGTAAAATAAATTTTATATATGCCCTTCTCTGTAAATTAAAATGTTTTATCATCATCCATCATTGTGATCTGTGCAAATAAGGGAATAAAATAGTTAATATAGCACAGTGTTGCGTCTCTCGCTCTCTTTTTTTTTCTCGGAGTCGGCACCAAAATGCGTGGCTTCTCTTCATGCCAGAAAAACCCGACCCGTCACGTGCGGCAAAAAAAAAAAAAAAGCTAAAGAGAGGGAGTAAAATCAGAGGCAGATGGTAATTCACTGTATGGTAAGAATAAGTAGTTTTTCTGTTTGTAGCTTTCTGGCTGATGCTGAGTTGAGCTGTGGCTCGCGCTTTTGGAAGTCACGCCGAGCGCACGCATCCTCGCCAGCTGTGGAGGTGTTCACACGTCAACCCCTTTGGATGTTTACCTGTATAATGAGCCTCAAAAAACTTAAATTTTTTCAAAGAATCCGTACCACTCGTACCCGCACGTTGGGGTGAGGTGGGGGTCTGTCGGCTGCGGATATGACAGAATGAAGAAGTGGAAAACTTATTTCTAGCGGCAGTTTGGAAGATGTTTATTGTTCTTTTTTAACATCTGTTCAACTCTGTGTTCAACATGTCGACTAACCAGGAGAGATGTCTGTAAATTTAAGGAAAATCTCAGGCTTCGGTTATCCTGTGCGAATGCGCCACATAAAACACAGACGTCGGGGAGTAATTTATTTATTACATGGTGTCCCCAGATCATTTTTATCCCGTCAGAATAGGGGTATTGTGGGCTGCCTAGAAGCACCTCAGCGCTGCAGGTTGGAGGCAGTTTTGCGGCCTCAGCGGGGTGATGGACTTGAATGTGCGCGAATAAATTATATATTTTTTTAAACAACGTAAATGCGCATGCCTTATCAGCCGATCGGATCATTTTATTGGCGATAGCCAGTGACCACGATCTTATGATCTGAAAATGGGGACGATTTCCCATCCCTAGTTTATACAGTACGGGTTTTCATCTAAAAACAATCTGAATCAAACGCCTACATTACACATCGCTGGAATTTATTTTATGTCGGAATTTACCACATTATAAAAATTTACTGACGAAAAAACAAAAACAAAAAAAGCAGCAGCTTCCAAAGCTGTCGCACCAGTGCTACATAGTTTTTTTTGTATAGCACAGACAGTTTTTTTCATAGCATGTGCAGCATATGTCTCACTGTACAGCCCTGCACTTGACACGATGGATGCATCCTCAAAGACGATGGGTCCACTATCCTTCCAGTTTTTGCAGATGATTGCCCTTGTAGTTGTCCAATAGGAGGCTTGTACCTATTTACTTAGACCTTCTTTTTTGGCCAGGCAGTGTACTATGTATTCTAAATGCTAGTCAGTGCTTACAACTCTAACATAAACTGTTAGTCAACCCCATTTGTGAGAAATATATCGCATAAATGGGTGGATTGTCAACTGATTTAACTTGAAATTAATTCAATTCAATATGGCCACACAGCCAATTTGTATTAGTCAACAGACAAATGTCTAACTCCACAAATCATACAGATTTTATTATTAGTGGTAGCTGAGCGTTATTCCCAACATACAAGCTCCACAGTTGTTAGTTAGTTTTTAACATTAATTAGAGAAGAGTTTCTACTGCTGACTTGTGTTCATGTTAAAGGTATAAAATATGTTTGGACTTCAGCACTAAAGAGAAGTTTATACAGTTTGACTCTGTGCATTATGTGGCAGAATTAGGTCATGTTCTAACAGCACTGTACGGTGTAGCAGTTCCTCTTTTAAAACCTTTGCAAAAAGGAGACTTTTGTCACCCCCCCCCCCCCCTTTTCTTATTTATTTTTTTTACTTTATAATCACTTCCAAGGTTTTGTGGTACTTTACTACCTCCTAAGTATGAACCGAATGAGGTGAATCTTCACTCTTCTTTTTTGTAGTTTTCACGCTGGCTGTAATGTGGCCCTTTTTTCAGTCACTACATTTTATCAAGGGTTTTTGAGCTTTCTGAGCCTAATATGGATGCTTTTGTGACGTAATTGTTTGTGAATGAACAAAATAAATAAATGAATGTTGATTAGTCGAGTAAATTGAATGTTCTTCCAGCACCGCCACAAATAAAGTTTGGGGCAAAATTTATGGGCATTGCATAAAACTTGACATGTATAAAAATGTGCATTAACAGGAATACAGTCTTGAAAGCGGTGCATTCAAAAATAGGTTATTATTTTATGTCTTAAAACTGGCTGTTTAAAATGCAGCCACATGGCTCATTGTCTGGTTGGTTGCAAACAGTTGAGTTTAGTGAGACCTCAATGGAAAATATGTGGATTTTTCTCACAATTTTAAGTAGCCAACAAGTCTCCAGCAGTCACTTCCCAGTGACAAGCTACCTTTGCTTATTGAAGGCTGGTTTATAGTTCTAGTCACACGTCTTGTTCCCCCTGCTGAGTGACAAAAAATTGTGCAACTTCCGTCTGATCTCCCGCTGCCATCCCTCAGTTACAGTCATTGCCTCCAGTCAGAACTTTGTGATGCGGACTTTGCGGCTCAGAGTGTGTGATTGGTTAGAACTTTGTGGGTGGGTTTGTTCACGAGGAACACTGCAGGGGTTCAGGTCCTAAAATTTATTTTATTTTTTTTGTCTGAAGCCAGTTGTTAAAAGAGCTAGAAGAGCAGCTGATTTACAGTGTTGCCAACTTGGCGACTTTGTCACTGATCTAGCGACTTTTTAGACCCCTCTAGTGACTTTTTATCCAAAAAGCGACTAGCGACAAACCTTTCTCCTCCTCTCCTCCGCAAGCAGCCAGTGTTGCGGCGAGCCCCTCCCCCTTCCTAAAGCGCTCCGACTCGAGCCTCTTTTTGGTCATAACTCGAGACAGGAAAGTGCTAGCTGCACAGAATCTGAATGCTGTACATGTGAAGGGACATGTAGTAATTTGGCTTGGTCAGAACAGCTCTAACCAGCCTGTAAAAAAATAGCTAAATGCTGTATGAATATTAGTCTTTTACAAGGGTTCAGCCCTGTGTCCCACAGACCCACAGGTAGCACCCAATAAACCTCAATTTTGAACAATCAGAGGAAGCAGCGAAGCATCCATCTCTATTAATGTCAATGGTTGGTCCTTGTAACATTTCCATACAGTCTTTATAACTTTGTCTCATGCAGGCAACAAAGCTAATGTCACTGCACACAACTTTCAAGCCACAATGAAGTTCCTGCAGCGTGAGAAACCCTACGCCAGTTGTACCGACTGTAACCAGCCATACATGAGGTTTGACCAGTTTATTTAAGAAAAGGGAGTTCATTTTAAAAGAGACTCTTAATTTCATGAGCAAATCTGTTGTAGCTCAAGAAAATATGAGATTCGTACAAGTGGGTGTGTGTGAGTCTGTTAAAATCTTTGTTTGCCTTTCATAAAACTGTTTTCATTCTTTGCTCCGAGCCTCATTAGCATGGGGCTCAGCAGCTGCTCAAGGAGTGTGCCATAAATATTCCTGACCCTGACTCAGTTTTCAGCTTCAGGGATCGCCTGTTCTCATCTCAGAGGTGTAGTGATCCGCTGATACAGTTTCAGCTGGAGCAGTTGAGGTTTAATAATTGAGGAATCGGATCTTCCAGAGCCCTCATGGGGAACGTTTACGGTATACGGCACTTGTAGTCTGTTAAAAAAGTGCACTTGTGTGCAGAAGTTTTATATTTGACAGATCTTTGTGCTGTGTATAGGTTTTGTTTTTGTGTTCACTTTCATCTGCATGAAACAGAAACACACCTGTTCTCTGATTACTTACACACTATAGAAAGAAAAGCTACAAGGACTTTATGGAAGGTGGGATTTCTTAGGCACCTAACAATTAAACTAGATTATGGTTCATTGTCTGGAAAGATGGTTATTCTTCATTCTTTATGATTATTATTACAGTATTCATTCTGTGGTGATGATTGACACGTTGGAGTCATCTTACCTGCCATCTTCAGTGTTTCCACAACTTTTGTTTTTGTTCTGTTGTACTGTGGAAATGTTTGTCAGTATTTTTTGACACAGGATGATAATGTTTTCTCATGGCTCCACGGTGTAAAACATAGCCTTGCTTTGCAACCACTGAATGCAGATTTAAATCCTTTGCAATGAAAGTTGCAGTGATCTGTATAATTTTTGTTGGCTTTAAGTAAAGTGAAAACTTCAACTTTGTTTGCTTGACAGTCCCTTATTATCAGTAGCTTCTACTGACTGTTTTACTTCTTCCACCTCTGGGTGAAAACCGATACACAGCTTGCATATTGTTTGGCTCTTGTCAATAGATTTTTCACTTTAACTTGATAGAAGCTGAAATCCTTTGGTGCTGCTTGTATGTCTTGGTTAGCCATCGTCAGCCAAAACTGCCTGTTTGAGCACAACACAAACTCTGACTCCCATTGCTTTGTTCCTCACAATACTGACAGTAAACAATAATAAACTTTTGACATTTTTCAATTGATTCAGATTTGTTTGTGTCTGCATTGCAATGCATCAAGAAAGAGTTGCTTTTTCCTTACCCTGATGGAGGGTAAAATCTGTTTTAGAAGCTTTTCATCGTTTACATTAGTTGAAATCATGACAACTGTTTTTAGTTATGACTTCGAAATTTTTTATTTGAATAGAAATTTCTAGTAAAAAAAAAGAAGCAATTTATTGCATTAACTTTCTGGTATATTTTCAGTTTAAAGTTAGCGTCTGTGCACTCATTATTAGATATTACTAGATATTACTAAGCCCTACTCTTATGTCTGATAACAATGGAAATAAATCAATATTTCTTTACAAAAACATTGCTGTATTTTGAATCTTAATCAGGTTAAATAATGAGGCACCTAAAGATTCCACCACCAGGTTTTTAGTGTTTTTAGCACTGGCTTACAACAAAAAAAAAAAAATCAATATTTCAGAGTCTTTGTCAGTGTTTAGACCTGTCTGTGAAGACATGAGGATATTTTTTGGTTTCTTTTTGTCACTGTCTTTGCTCTGTATTCATTTTTTGTTTGTTTGTTGTGCCCAGTTGTTGTCGTGTGCAGCTGCCGTCTGTGTTTTGCTGAAGCTGAGCTCCGTGTTAAATTGTTTTTGTGTATCCTGTAGTTCTAGTTGTAAAGATTTCAGCTGCTGTACACATCTGATCTTATGCTAGTGTTAATTCCTTGTGTTTGCAGAGAGAAATTCATACAGAGATGCAACAGAGACAACTGTAGCCCAGACTAAAGGTGCTGAAGTGAAAAGAATTGGAGGTAGAGGCACTGGGACCGTATAAACTGGTTGTTGTCAAACAAGTGGCTTTTCCCCTTCATGGAATAGAAATCTTTACCAACACAACATTGACAGTTTCTTTTCCCTGTTTATTTTGACATTTTCTGTCATTCTTTGTTTTACTCATCCAGTCTTTAATGGAACATCTTACTTTAGATTTGTCCTAATATTCACATGGACACACTGAGTTTCTTTTGCAGTTAATTTTCCACTTCATTGGAGCATTCAGCCTTTGAATAACATTGGGATAAGAATTATAATTCAGCCTTCTGGGATTTAAGCCACTAATTTTCTCTTTTGTTCTGTAATATTTAACAATTGCCAATTTCTTTTAATTTACACGACCAGTTCTGCCTCTTCAGACTGAACTCAGGTGGTGCTAAATGAACGTTTTGTGTTTCAGAGATGGAGAACGACATCACCGTTGGACGAATAGTAAGCTCAGGTATTTCTGCAGCTCTGCAAGCCAAAAAACTAAACCTCCTTGCTGTCTGTCCAACATTTTTAACTTAGGAGTTGGGCAGACGTAGGGATGAGCGATATGGGACTTCAAAATTTATTGCAATTTATATAATGAATATGCTGCTTTGCTCAGAAATGCAAATACACATTAACAAATACAAATACACAAAAACAATACACAATCATTCCAATCAAACATATTTGGAAAATAAACATAAATTGAGTCTTTTTTTATGACACTGACAGTAGAGTTAAAAGCTATGTTCATACTGCAGGTCTTAATGCTCTTCAGATTTTTTTGGCGTGAACGTTCACATTACATTTTAAATGCGACCTCCATCAGACTCCAGTGTGAACGCTCCACAGCACTGATGTGACTCGCATCTGCCGAAAACGAGGTGACGTCTTATTCAGCTGGCTGTTTGTTTACAGAGTTAGCATGGATGCTACTTTTAGCACGTCAAATCTGAAGTAGGTGTTCAATCAGAGCCGATTTAAATAATTATCTGCCATGCTTGTTTAGTTCAGTGTTTATATCTGAACCTGCCTCTGACTGGCATGGTCCAGTAAAGCATTTTACGAGGCAAACGAGCTGGAATTAAAGTATTGACTGAGTAACTTCAGGATCGATACGGTCTGTGACTGAGGCTGGACGTTACCATCATCCTATCTACGTGGAAAATGAAAATTAAAAAGACGAAGCAACTGGACTTCTGTTTTGGAGATGTAAATGCCTGGAACTACAGATTTAAACAGCGTGACTTGAGGTTAGTGTCTTTGTCGATCCTTCACCCTCATCTCACTGATAAAAAAGTCAGATATAACGCAACATGTGCATTTAGACTGTAGTTGCTTTGAAAAACATCCAATATTTATTTTATTCAGCACCAGGTACTGAAAAGGCCTGGGTCCAATTTGAAAAAATCGGATTTTGTCACCTTCAGACTGTCAAAAACTTAAGATACGGGTCGCATTTGCCTGCAGTGTGAACATAGTCATAGTTCAAACAGGAGAACAGAACTCAACGGAACAGATTTATTGTTTTGGGTGGGGGGCTCATTGATGGATAGAGCTAATCAGAGCTAAACAAAAAAACAAACAAAAAAATCTAAATCTCCTATGTTGAATAGTTTTTTAAGCTATAAGCAATTTTGTCAGTCCAGACACCCTCTTTTCAGGTGGGGTGGGGCTCTATGATGGACTCAATGAATAGCCCTTCATCAAAGCCAAACAGCAAAAAAAAAATCTGAAGCTCCTATGTTGAATAGTTTTTTAAGCTATAAGCAATTTTGTCAGTCCAGACACCCTCTTTTCAGGTGGGGTGGGGCTCTATGATGGACTCAATGAATAGCCCTTCATCAAAGCCAAACAGCAAAAAAAAATCTGAAGCTCCTATTTTGTATAGTTTTTGAGTTCTAAGCATTTTTGTATTTCCAGACACCCCCCTTTTTGATGGAGCCCTTCCTCAAATATAGGGTCTATCGTAAAACTGTTGTCTGGTAGGTTGGACACATCTACATTCCTGCCAAATTTCAGCTGTTTCCGTGGTATGTTTGACCAAAAATCACTGAAAATAGTTAAAAAAAAATATGACCCCCACTTTGTGTGCGGGGGTCATAATTAACACCAGCTAAATTTATTTTTATTTTGAACCCAAAATATTGTTTTATTTCAGGTAGAAAGATTAGTTGGTGCTGAAAATAAGTCTGCATGTTCTCTGACATCTTATTCAGAAAATTTAACTGTAGAAACAGAAAAAATCTTTACAAGATAATAACAAATTTTTGGAATATTTTTTTATAAAAAATCAAACTTTACCATGTTGCTCATCCCTAGTCAAAGGCCCAAGTTTTGTAGAGAAAAAGGTAATTTTTAGTTATTGAAAATTTTTACTACTGTCAGTTATATATTTTAAGATGTGCGTATTTAAAATGTATAAAGTAAATTCAGTTAGAAGCTCAGCATTTAGGTCATCCTGGTCCACAAAAAGCTCCAGAGTGATTCTACACTGCGCCCTGTTGGCCGGGCTCGGTAACACGTCGGTCAAACAGTCAGCAGGAGTTTTTCTTGATGTGCAATCCTCGGCTTCAACATTTTCCAAGTTGCCTTCTTTTGCTCCATGGCTGCTTTCTGCTTTGTAGTGAACAATCTAATGCACAAATCCACTCCTAGACTCCTGTCAGGACCCACAGCTCTTAGATCCTGTCCTTCCTCATTGCCACACATTCCCATCAGCTGTCTCTTCATCTCTGTTCTCCAGCTTGCCTTTGAGGACAAGATCCACATCTTCAGGAGTAATTTGAAATCATTTTAAACATTCATCTGTCACGCTAATGTAATCACATTGTTTTACTGGTGTAAACAATACTGGAAGCAATTTAGAAAAACACAGTAAAACCTGAAATCACAGTGTAACAAACTGTTCAGCTGACCTCCGCTGTATTTCCTTTCCTTTTGTTTTTTGTGTTTGTTTGACTTCTACCTCAATGCTTCACCCAACACCTACTGGATGTCCATAGGTGATGTCTAACTTAATTTCTAACTTTTTATTTATTTATTTTTTTTATCTCAACAGATCGTTTTGGCTGCCTCTTCCCTAACCTTGCTTGTTTTTCACAAATCCTCAACCTAATGCTTTTCCTTTTCCATTTGCTGCATTGCTTTCCTTGTGAAAGCTACATATTGTTTTACAACGACAGCTCCTGAGTTTATAATAATGTCAACTGGATAACCAGAAAAGTCCCCAGCAAAGATGCCACACTTCATGAATGTGTGTTGTAGACTTACTTGTCTATTTTTGTTTGCTTCTTTTTTTACAGTGTATGATAAGCAGGGCTTTCTGCTGCAGCTGGAAACCAAACTGTGAGTACACTTCTCATATAATAAAAATATATTTTTATAGTACATTTACCAAGTCTCAGTTATATTTCACATGTGACACCTTGACTCCAGTACATAGTCATGGCAAAAAAATTAAGGATATCTTTTTTCACTTTTTATATAAAATGAAATAATCAAACAATTAAATTCTCACCAGCTCTTATAATTGGGTAAAGCCAACCTTTAAATAAAAAAATGTAACTGTGTAATATGGTTATATTGCACCAGTAAATCTGTAACTGACTGAAAATCAAGAAACTCCATGTGTTGCAGCAGCTTAGTCAAAGTCTAGGCTTCAGTCTGGCCACAGGAGAGAACTTCAAAAAATCTGTGAAGAAACAAACGCCTGTAAATCTACCAAAACAGTTTAAAGAAGAGTTTTACTGAAATATTTCCACAGCTATATAACAGGAGGACATACTTGTTGTTGCTCCTAAAGTGGAATCATTATGTTTTTAATTTTATTGTTGGTTTTAGTGTTTTCAATGTTTTGTTGGGTTTTTACCTAATTTTCACAGAATATATTTAAATATAACTGACTACACATTTTTTACGGAAATACTGACTGATGGTGTTAATGATGGGGTGGGGTGTGGGGGGAGGAGAAACAAGTCTTGGACTAATTTCCCAAAATAAACCTACTTTAAAAAATAATGAACAAATGCAAACATGCTATAGGTGGTCTGAGTAATAATTGTAGTAATTTGTGTGAATTGAAATGTTAAGTGTTTGTCAGGGTGAAGACATGGTTCAGTAGATCATTAAGCAGTGGTCATTTAGTCAACATGTAAGTGCATATTTGTGTAATAGCCTGAATTAGTTTGACACTTAAACTCTAAACTGTCAATGGATGGCCCCTGTTCAGCATGCAGACTATGATCAGTGGCTGCTGTTACCACACTGACCCTCAGTGTCTGTCCACACTCTGCATATACAACCTGAGAACGGTGTTAGCAGTCACTTCTAGGTGTCTTTCACATAGTTTATGAATGCAGTTTTACATCTGAAGCTAATGACAATTAGCTATACCAGTGGAGAAGAACCAACTGTTTAAATCCCAGTTGTGAAAAAGGCGGGATGTTGTGTAAAGTATAAATGAGTAAAAATGAATGAGTACAAAAGAAAATGATTTGCATTGTCTTATAAAACCATTTTTATTAACAATGGAAACATATTGTTTAAACTAATATTTTCAAATTTCTTTTAGAAAACACAAATACAACATCAGAGGTACTACAGAAAAGAGAGACTACATAACCTGGTTAAAAAAAATATAGTTTAAAAATCCTGCCTCTCTAATGATATATGGGGGGATTAGTGTGACATTAGCACCTTACCGATCTGGAAATGTATGGAAGACTGAAACTGACATAATTAAAAATAAAAGCAGAAATGTATAAATGGAGCAATAAATAAATTAATACTCCTACAATGCACCATTTAATGTAAAAAAGGATAACTTTACCTCATGTTTAATAATTAAATTGACCTTCACATTTTCCCAGCTTAGACAAATGTTAGATTTTAGCTCATAAATAAAATTTGACAGTTTTTAAAAGTCTATATTTTTGTCTTTCCTTTGACTTGTGGATGAATTTTCCTTCCATTTTTTGATTGTTTTCCCCACAATTATTTCTATGTGTTATCTTTACGTTTTTCTGTCTCCTGTTTTTACTTTACTTTATGCATTTCTACCTCATTAAGCAAACATAACAGAGGACTGTTATACTTCAGTTTAGCAACCGAAGTATAGTTATGGAGGTAGCGGAAAGATTGTCTGTCTCAGAGTGGAAGCTGCAAATAGAGTTCCACTTCAATAA
Organism: Anablepsoides cearensis; assembly: GCA_032275365.1. NCBI lineage: Eukaryota > Metazoa > Chordata > Actinopteri > Cyprinodontiformes > Rivulidae > Anablepsoides > Anablepsoides cearensis. The sequence continues at coordinate 22,777,032 of JAUBOC010000078.1, read as the reverse complement.
GTTGGATTCTCCTGAAACGGCCAGCAGTGCAGACATGCACAATCGATCTGCACATAGATCCTGCTCCTTCCAGTTTATTGACCAATAGGAGAGGAGCTGACCCAAGAAGGGCAGCCCACCTTATTTGCATAATGAGGCAGAAATTCACAAGGTAAAGTAAAAACAGGAGACAGAAAATGTAGGTATGTAGGTATTTATAAATTCCTGTTATTTTTGTCAGTTTTGTTCTTCCATAGAAAGACTTCATCGATACAGATTTTAAAACATCTGCTCTCATCATACATTATCTTTTTCAGTAAGGGCTGAAATATTTCATCAAGACAGTGTGAAACCACAGACAGACTGCATCCATTACAACAAGCATGACTTCATAGAAGACAAGTCCAGGGGCTGAACTGACCTGTTTAAAGTCAAGACCTGTCAACAACTGAAAAGATTTGAAAAAGTCATGTAAAAAAAATCCAGTCAAGACAGGACTGATATTTGAAAATCATTGAATTCTGTTTTATTTATTTCTGCTAGTAGACTGACTAATGGAAATAGTTTCTCCAAGATTTCATTCTAACTTAATTACAGTACTTCCCAGCTGCAGGCCAATGAATGCTGCTAATGCATTTAGTGTATGAGCATAGTAGTGCTTCTAATTCATGCAGACCTGCTCCAGTTGAGCTGTTCCTTCAGCCAGCTTGGAGTTTGGACCTCACATACAGCACAGACCTGACTTCTTTCCTTACTCTCTGTTTATTTGAACTAGTATTATGGAGTACATCAGATTATTAATGATCATGGTAGTTATTGGGAGGTTCTAGACTTAGCACTGCTGGTGGGATTATTTAAACAAGGCCTCACTGTTTTGTCTGGCCACACACAGTTGAGACGCAAACTTGTTGCTGACTTCTTCAACTTCCTAAGCAATCAACAGCTCTATCTCCAAGAGATTGTTTGTTTGACGAGCTCAGTTTTTGATGCTTTGAATGTGTCCGTATAGTTAAGAATCAGGTTTCGTGATGTCTCTGAATAATGTCTCCCTTTGTTCTTTTAATTTACAGGTCACCAGAGTTGACATACAAGTATGGAAACCTTAGCAAAGGGGCGTGCAAGCCAGGATATGCAGCAGCCAAGATGACTACCATCTATCCCAAGTGAGGACTATTCAGCTGTATTATTTACTTATAATCTTATGTAATGAATGTGGAAGTAGACTGAATGCAAGCTGCCTCTTTCTAAGACTCCTTTAAGATGGTCACAAATACAATCACAAACTGGATGTTGATGAGAGGGAAGCTTCAGCATACCAATTGACATGATGTCACTCTTCAAGCTAAGTAGGTCCTTAGGGTTTTCAGTCAGAATCAAGAAGCCCTCACATTCCTGTCCAATCTGATCCTAGTTTCAATCGCGTTTTTATCATCTTTTTCCCCAGCACAAAAACTCAACTGTGTCCTTGTTATCACCCTGCTACACAAAAGGACTTCTGTCACCCAACCACAAGCTCCTCCATCTTTTTCCTGTCCTATCACAGAGCCTTTGGCGACTTTTTCTATGGGCCACACTAACTTCCTGTTCTGACTCATCATGAGCTTTCTGGTACCCAGCCCACATGGTCCACGCAATCCTCTATGGATCTCTTGATGTCATGGGTTCTTTTGAATTATTTTCCATCCCCTCTGGGCCTGTATTTACTGCACATCTCAACCTAATCTATAGGACATTGTCCCATTGGCATCCTTAAATCTAAGTAAGAGCAATTTTCCACATTAATGAACAAGAGCTTCTGACACTTCAAGTAGTTCTTCAAGTGTGACCAACCCATTTAAAAAAAGTTCTTTAAATGCAAGACAAAACTTTGATGAAAGTTTTAATTTTACTTGCCTGCTAATTAAATTTGTTTATTTATACCTAATTTTTCAAACTAAAGTTTAGAGTACTTGCTGATATGGATGCCGATACAAATGTTAATTCCATTAAATTAATTGGAATTAAGGGAAAAATGAGTTTGAAAATCAAAGGATCTATTTTAGATTTTTCTTTATGGTACATTACTGTAAACAAAAAGTATAGTCAGGACTACCAACTTAAATATGGTAAAAAATAAAAATGAGAAAACAGAGGAAAACTTTTCACTCACTGTCCTTCCGCTAATACCCAACTTCTCAACTAAGAGGAGAATACACACCTCTGTTTGATGGTATTAGTGCACACACACGTATACCTAGTACTCGAATCAGACCATCCCTACTTATTTCAGTTCTAGGGTTTTCCACAAAAGTACAAGAAAACACTTTGTTCTCCTCAGGTTTCATAAATAGATGAATCTTTTTAAACCTTACAAAAATGACAACACATAATAGATTAAAGAGTCCTAAATTTAGTTAACCAGAAACTGAGCCAAAATGCAGAAGGAAAGCCTGAAAAAACAAAATACTTTTAACCCTCCACGAAGGTGTTTGACAGCTGGCACGTGGTGGTTATTTTTTATGGTTTTGTATGTTTTATGCTACAATAGTAAACAAAAATTCTCAATTTGGCCTCATTGGTCCAAAAACTTTGTTCTAGAGGTCCTGTTGTTTGTTTATATTCAGCATTACAAACCTAGCTATGCTGCTATATTTCTTTTTAGGGATGAATCCCTTCTTTGTTTTGTTTCTAAGACCTGTAGAGTCAGAGGTGAACCTTCAAAGAAAACTTTCTTGGACACCCAATCCTAGGAAGATTTGCAGCTGCCTTCAGTGTTTCCACTTGTTAATAATCTTTCGTCTTTAGAATGATGGGTTCCTAATAGCTTGGAAATGACCTTTAACCCATCCCAGATTAATGAGCAGGAATAGTTGCTTATCTAAGGTCATCGCTGATGTCTTCCTGCCACACACACATTTGAAAGCTCCAGAGTCCAGACCAACAAACTGACAAAACTCTGGTTTTATAGAGGTGGTTAGGCTTGATGACCACCTTGATTAGCAGTACCTGGCTGACCAGTTATTTATTTAACTAGTTCAAGATTAATAAAACTGTAGAAATTGAAACTTTATACACCCAAACAACAGTTTGCTTTAATAATTATTTCAATATTTGTTTACAAGTTTCTATAGAACCTAATGAGGACTTCTAATCAACATTGGATCAATGTTTTTTCAAACACAAGATGCTCACTGATAAATACCATCTTCTGCTCAGTCACACACAGGTCATTGATCATCATTAACCCTTGTGTTTTTGTGGGGGTGGGGGCATCATTTTTTTTATTTGTCCATATTTGTACTATTTTTTTTTTTTTTTTTTTTGGTGCAGCAAATAAGCAAGATTTTTGTTCACTGAGATCTCTTTAAAAGTTCTTCCCTAGTTGCTAGTATATACAGGTCAGTAAAAGCAAAAAACAAAACAAAAATTGACATTGCATACGAGTGGTGATTCAAGAAAAAAAAAAGTTAATTTAATAATTCAGCAAAAAGAAAAAAACACTTAATGTCTGACAGGCGAGTAAAATGCTTCATTTTCAGCTCCTGTATGTGAAGCGTCCAGGGGCCTGAGGGTCTTTACAAAACTCAGGACTGGAATTAAAAATAAAAGTCAATGTATCATTTTGAGCTTAATGGAGGAATATTGTTTTAATTTTCTAATATTGCCATAAAAATAAATATTTTGTCAAATAAAAAAAATAAAAAAATTGACTTTTTAAAAGCAAAGACCTTTAAAAGGTTTAAATAATAATAAAATAAGCTATTTAAATTTGATATTTTTATTTGAGGCTTAGATATTAAAGGCCAACTAGTTTATTGAGGGAAAAGTATCAAATACTTTTAAGCAGTTGTGTAAGGTGGTCGACTTGTGTATTTTTTATTTTATTTTTTCTCTCTAAGAAACATGAATTATGAGTTAAGGTTAATTCAAGGGTTAAATCTGGACTTGTACATGTATTAGGTTGGCTGAATATGTAAACATGTGCTAATTATTTTGTGCGTGGATTTAGTTTAAAGGGGCAATATTATGTGTCTCAGGCATATATTTAAATTCTAAACCATAGTAAAAGTAACTATGTCACCTTCAGTTGTTATTAAAATGTTTATATGTTTAAATAGAAAATAAACTTGACTTCTCATCATATCTGTTTCTAAACATCTTGAAATTGGCCTCTGTCTCTTTAAGAACCTCCTTCCGCTTCTTTCCCGCCCATTTCAGCACAGAACAGTGTGTGTGTGTGTGTGTGTGTGTGTGTGTGTGTGTGTGTGTGTGTTTGTGTGTGTTTGTGCTCTGTGATGAAGAAGCTCAGCTTGGAGACACAGCCCAGAGGAGGAGCTGATCTTATAAGGTGGTTCTAGGCCCAACTGGTGGTTTTTGCTCTCCTGCCTGGCTGCTTCAGGACACTACAGGATTTCTCAAACATACATGAATGAGTCAAAGTAAGACTCTGGGCATGTTTTTGATGAGAGGATAACATTATAACATGATATAAAACTAAAAAAAGATGATTTTACATGATATTGCCCCTTTTAAAATTTTAAGCTCATATTTGTTGGTTTTGTTTGTGAATTTAAATATTTTCAGTAATGTTTTATCCAAATGAAGTGTGGATGACAGACCATTACTTTTAATAAAAAAAAGAATATTAACCTAATTTTTGACAGTAAGGCCCTGTGGATTCCCTTTATAATCAATTCCTTCTTCCTTCTTGTCTTCTTTGAACCCACTGGCCCTGCACAGTCCAATTTATTTTGCACACCTCCCTCTTCCCTCCACTTTACCCAAACTGTTTGTGTTGGAGCCCTAAATCAAGTGTTGGCAGTGAACTTGAAGTGGCACGGTTATCAAAATATTGCATGAGAGAGATGGACCCGGCAAAGGAAATGAGCACAATGCATCCTTCCCTTCTGGCTGGAAGCCTTCTCTTTTTGTTTACCATCAAGCAGCCCTATATCTCTCTGCATTGTCAGGATGTCAATGACTGACTGACTTGGTCAGGGCTCAGTGACTCATAACATGTCTTTGTTATTTATTGGCCCTTATGGCCTCAGAAGTGTCAGGTTTAATGAATCTCCATTTGTTTTGGCAGGACAAAATCTCAGAGTGTGTATGCTCCTGTCAGGTGATGGGAAGAGTAGAGAAAGCCAAACACTTAGTCCTTCAAACGAGTCTGTCTCTGCTTTTGTACTTTAAAGATTGTAATTAATGAGGGTATCAAAGGCTGTTACCGGTGCTCGGAAGATGCTGAACCTGACCGGAAGATCGCCTAATAATGTCAGCCATGTTTAGTCATTGTGTTTTAGAGATTCACGTATATCATGTGAAACTGTGGCAGTGGTATGATAACAAGAAGCAGGACTTTCTGCTTCTGTGTTCTCCTGTGAATTCCCGTTGTAAATGGCTTTGCTGGTTATTGAGGTTTGTTGACTGTAGGAGCCATAATTCAAAGTTATTGAGAAAGTGTGTGTACATTTATTGCTAAGTACCAGACATCCTCGATGTGAGAATTACATTGTTTGTGGTCCATTTCAGGCAAAACGAACAGCAAAACTAATAACAAAATCTGTGTATATGTTTGATCAAATCTCTTCAAGCCACGTTAACATTGTCAGCCAGCGGCAGTGGTGGGCTATGGAAGTATATCCAGAAGCAGGCATGGGGGGTATGAGAATCGGATGTTATGATAACCTTAAAGAAATATTCCATAAGCAGATTGTTTGATATTTTAAGTGTCACAATCTGGCTCAAGGATTATGACAAAAATGAGGGAAGAGGACACAAGGACATTGTTTAAATATTTTATTATTTTGTTTAAATAATTCAATTCAATTCAGTTTATTTATATAGCGCCAAGTCACAACAACTGTTGTCTCAGGGCACTGTACACAAAAA
>JAUBOC010000078.1:22740180-22752020 GCA_032275365.1 Anablepsoides cearensis | reverse complement strand
ACTGCTCTAGAGGAGATCTGCATGGAGGAATGGTCCAACATACCAGCAACAGTGTGTGCCAACCTTGTGAAGACTTACAGAAAACGTTTGACCTCTGTCATTGATAACAAATGATATATAACAGAGTATTGAGATTAACTTTTGTTATTATTGCCCAAATACTTGTTTTCTACCATAATTTGCAAATAAATTCTTAAAAAAAATCAGACAGTGATTTTCTAGATATGTTTTCTCATTTAGTCTTTCATAGTTGAGGTCTAACTATGATGTCAGTTTCAGGCCTCATCTTTTTAAGTGGGAGAACTTGAACAATTAGTGGCTGACGAAATACTTTTTTCCACACTGTAGTTAACTTAATATGTAGAGCTAATATTAATAAAATGTTTGTGTGACGGTAGAGGAAAGAATGTTGCCACAGAGACAGGTTGTTAAAGCTGTGATGGTAAAAGTTTAAAGTTGTCTCCGTCGTCTCTGAAAGTGAAGCACTGCCCAATTTACAAGATGCTGTACGCTTTCTTCTGGTTGTTGTTGTTTTACAATTATATTATTTATGAATAATGTAGCCATTTTTTCAAGAGATTTTTTACTGTTCCCAGAGAACCACTGCTAACTTTCCTGGAGTGCTGAATGTGAGTGAAGAGAGTGGGGATGGGTGACATTCCATAACAAAATAACAGAAATGTCAATGAGTCAGGTTTGGATTTGAATCAGTAGCTACATTTTAAATGAAAGAAAGAATATTAACTAATAAATTGGAGAATAATCTGGCTATTTAGTGATAATTCCACAGTTGTGGTCTTGACTGGTCTTGAAATAAAATTCCGAGTCCTCAATGTCCGAGACCGAGACAAGACCGAGTACAAATGCTGTTGAGACCGAGACAAGACCAAGACCATCAAAATGTGGTCTTGAGACAGGTCTTAAGACCAAGACCGGTTTCAAGTACTACAACACTACCAGGCTGTGTGTGTTATAGTTTGACACGTGTACCTCTCCAGTTATATTTTCTATCTGTCTATGGAACATGCACCAAAACAAATAATAAATTATTTAATAAATGAATAAAATATTAATTTATAACCTGTGACACTGTAAGGAAGAAGCAGGTAAAAGATGGATGGTTGGATATTAATTTATATTCTTAGTATGGAGGTAACATACAAGTAGAAATACTTTTGGGTATTGCGTAAATGTGTGTCCATGACAACAGTCTGTTTTGTAGTTAATATTCAGTCTTGGCAGTAACATAAAAAGACCTGTAGTTCCGTTGAAAGATCAGCATCCTGTCTTCATTGTATACAGCTCATAATTATCAAAGACAAGTACAGTGAAAAAATAAATATGAACACTTATTTTTGGAATTTCTCCTTGTAATAACAGAAATACATTTTGTTCTTTTTACTAAATTTAAAATAGGCCAACTTTTAACCCCTATAAACGAACATTCTCAGATGTTTAATGTAGTGCATGAAAGAATAATCATAAAATTAGAATACTCTGTAGAAAATTCTTATCATGTAGAAGCACACTTTTCCTCTGGCTTGTAGTAATAATGTGACTCTGGACTGTGGTTCATTGCAGTCTTTACATCTGTTAGTCTAGTTTTAGTGTGACATGGTGACTTGCACGAAGGGGAACAACACTCTTTCACTTGACTTGTTATCACAAAAGCAAGTGGATGTCTTGTTTTTTGTTGCATTTGTGAAATGTTTGAGTGGTACAGGGCTTTATAAACGGCTGTGTTTTTACATGCTGAGTGCAGTGTTAGAAGTCTGAACAGAAAACAGTTTAGGGAAGCAGTTTTCTAACCTGACATTTAGTCTTCTAACAAAACAAACAGCTTCTGCTAATTCTCACATTCGTAGACTTGAGTGGAAATGTTTGGTCAGTCCAGGTTTGTAAAGTCGACTTTGATTCTGATCAGTTTTCCCTCGTATCCCGGAATAGTGTGCCATGACTTCAGGCAGTTTATCACATATAAGGAAAAAATAAATAAAAAACACACTATAAATTTTTGTTGTTCTTCTTAATGTTCTATTTATATTTTGAAAATTGTACACATTTTTTTATTTTACATATTTTAAACATCTGTGCTTTTTAAAATACATTTAACTTGTTTTCTTTTCTGACACCTTACATCACAACAACTCTTTCATTTTTTTAGGCATTGTTCACACTGCAGGCACATGTGGCACAAATTCATTCTTTTTTTGGTCACTATGCAACATTTCGTATGTCAAACTGACTTTGAACACTCAATTCTCGTTTCATCAGACTCTTAACATCACTGAGGTAGCGGTGTGCAGATTGATCCAGTGGTACCAACCTGATGCAGTTTCAAGCACAGAAACCACATTTTCATCTACAGAATCGAAGTCCAGTTGCTTTGTCTTAGTTCTTCATTTCCCATGTCCTAATAATTAATGTTTTTTGATTGCAAGAACTTCAGAATCACACGTGCTAACATATGGAGCATGTATGATTACTTCCTCAAAGTACTCTCCGCATGTGACGTCACTTCTTATTTTGTGTATAACTGGTTACCTCTGATCTGTTACTTTTCTGAAGTCTGAAGGGGGTCCCATTTTAATAATGTGATACACTATGCAAAAAAAGACCTGAGCAAATAAATATAATTTAAGATCTGCAGTGTGAATGTAAGCCTTACATGTTTTCCCCCACTCCGATTCTCCCACACACACTCTCTGGCACTCTTAGGGGAGGCACGGTCCATAGTTTGATAACCCCTGATCTATAGTATTTAGATAGATACAGTGGTGACCACAATAAGTCACTGACAGCAGCTTCAACATTTCCTTTAATCTTGGTTGTCTTTCCACATCTTTTTTAGTTCATACATTCAAATTTAGTCTGTTTTAGCTTAAAATTATTTTAAGATAATGTTGGGATTTTAGACAGTAGATGCATCAGCACCCTTGCAAGTTTCTGCAGAAATGTTTTAGTTTGTGACTATTTTTCAACTGGGCTTTGTCCCTCTGACTCTCCATGAGCAAAGTTCTGCTTGATTGCTGTGTTAGATGTTGTTTACACATGTGCTAAAACATTATTTCCACACTTGTTGATATCATCTCTGTGTCTTTAATTTCAGTTTTTGCCTTGAATTCACAGCACTCTCTTGCAGTTAATGCACATGCAGACCACAGTTGTTTGTATATGCAGAGTTATTTTTAAACAGAACCAGCGACGGATATACAGCTGGTGGTAAACACAAGGTTTGAAGGTGGAGTGTCGGTGTTCCATCTCTCTTGTTTGTTTACAGGAGCTTTCTCTGCTCTCTCAGGGGCGGAAAGATAAATGATGGATGCAGACAATTTGAGGAAGAAAGTACTTCTCCTTTAATTAAAATCCAGCCAGGGGTTGTACTCTGAGGTATTATGGGTCTAATTGTTTAAAAACACTGCGCAAATCTTTCTCCGTGCCAGAAATTGAGTTTCCGAGAAATTACTGAAATATCTAATAGTCTACCATCGCAGACAAATCCAGATAAACTTTCTCCTGCCAATTTATTACAAGGCATTTGTTCTTGTTATTCTGTGTGTACTGGGGATTTTTGCTGTTTATAGACCTGTCATTATTACCTCGGAGTTCGTTCTAATTCTGTCTCAGGAAGATGAATCAAAGCACCTAGACAATTCTTTTTTTAGGCTCAAACATGTGTGAGGAATCTCTAAATAGCGTGCATACATGCATTCATAAATATTTACATACTTGTAAACAGAGATTTTGAACACTAGCACACAAGATGGATGCTGGAAACCCTTGTCAAGTGTGTTCTGTTTTATTTACATCACCCACCGCTTGAAATCAAAGGTGGGCGATAATGTTATTGCCTTTGTGTGTATTCGTATTTGTACAAAATATTGCAATCATGAACCAGTGAGAGTTTTAGTTAAGTTCTTGCCAATTCGTTGTATCTACATCAAAAGCCTAATTACTTTTTGTAATTGGATTGTTTGTGTTGTGTTGGACATTTTGAATATGGTTGACTAATAATATATAAAAGGGCCAAAACTGACAGATCTTAAAAAACACAAAAAATACAGACATTGAGCTAAAATTGGGGTTGGTTGTTGCTGTGACTGATCCCTAACATAAACTGTATTTTGAGCACTAACGGATTGAGCAAGGCCATAGGGTATATAAATTATTTGGAATCAGTGCTGTCTGTCTATTAGCAAAATATCTCATTAACCACTTAACAGATTTGGATGAAACTCTTAGAAAATAATCGTTGGATGTACATCTACATCCCTTTGAGATAATCAGTGTTCAAGACAGCTCATCAACTTTAGCCAACAAAAATAGCATTTACTTATTTGTACAAACTGTTGAGCTAAAATTTGATGTGGTAGTATCTGAGTTATTTACAACACATACACATGGCCATACGTTTTACATAGGATTGGGAATAATGCTATTTTAAAGGTCTAAAAAAGGATACAACTTTATTTTTTTTCTACTTGAGATAATTTTTGTCTAAAACTTGGGTATTAAAGGAAGTGATGTATGTAATATGCATTCTTTCAAGGTACATGAGGCCTTTAATCATATTTTGATTTAATGTAAAGTGCATTTACATGTTTCAGTAGGTGATTAGATGGACTGGTTGGTTTTTGAGTTGGACATGAATGGTCTTTCCCACATAGACTAAGTTGTTCAGGGGTTTTAAAGGCTAACATTGTTTGCAAGTTTTGGTAATTTTTTCATGTTTGCTGTCAGAAGTCTGCAAAGCCCAGACTTTTACACACTAAATAACCTCAGAGTCAGGAACTGTAAAATCATTGTGGCCTCAGTAGTGGCAGAGTTTGTGGAATGTGTTAGGTGACACTAGAGACAAATCGGAGATTGCTTCAGATTCCTAGCTAACAAAGGAGAGTTAAATAACCAAAGATGTTGTGAAATTCACTGCTTTTGATCTCACCAACTGTAATCCCCTGCTGCGTACCCGACCTTTTCATTCTCTCTGAAAATGTTCCTCTTCATTGGAGCACGTAGGTGGTGAGAACCTGCACCTTGTAAACTCAAAGACTCAGCGTGCCAAAGATCACCACACAACCTTAATTGGGGATTGTTCGCAGTTCAGGGCAGCCGTTTTTGGTTTTTAAATTGCTCGAAGTCGACCTTCCGGAATCCAGTTCTCCTCATTTGAGTTATCCACTTCATAAACAACCAACACAACCACATCCTCAGCCAGTTGTTTATGGGACTAAAGAACCCAAATAGAAGCAATCTGTGTGATGGTTGCCTATCAAGGAAAGAAGCTGGTCTCCATTCCAGATGTATTATGAGATTATTGTGGAGAAAATCAAAAGTTGGCCCTTGCTTTGAAAAGGGACACATGCTGGGTCTGTTGACAAGATGTTTTGGATTCACTTCTTGTGGTTGTCATGATTGTGAAGTTTGTTTGTGTTTGCTTGGATTAAAGGGCTTTAAAGCCACCTGTAGTAACCAACAGATGTGAAACATGTATTTCCTTTACTCTCCATGTTTGAGTCTCAAGCACTGCTGCTGCAACTTTCACTCATCCCCCCACGGAGCTTTAAATTGGGCTATCTGCTTTATTCGACACAGAGGAATGTGTTAGTTTAAAACAGAGTTGGGTTTCATTGGCTACTGCTTCAAGCCACAAAAAAAAGAAAAAAAAATACACGCTTAAATGTTTCTGTTTCCCATTTAGGCATTTTATGTTTTGGGAAATATATTTTTAAATTTATTTACAGGAAAAGGATACATGGAATATGTCTTTCCCTAGCTTCATTACTATCCCAATCAAAATGTGAAAGCAGAGCTATAATGTTTTTATTACTTTCTGTGTGCAGATGTGTTCTTCTGTCAGAAAAATATCTAATGTACCAGTGGACATAATTTATTGAAACTGAAAGTAACCTCTGATATACTACGGCTGAATAACTTTTGGAGTTGGTTTAGTTTACGGTGGCCACCGCAACCAACACAAAAATGCCTCAAACAGTTTCACAGATGTTGAGCTAAAATTTGATGTGATAGTAGTTAAAAATCATTTAATAAAAACTTTAATATTGTTTGAGATTGTGTTTACCATTATTGCCAAGGTTTGTCTAAAACAGCTGCCACTCGGTCATCTCCCAATAAAAGAAGATCTTAGTCTAAACCTCTGATCATTTATGTAATGCTAGATCCTTAAGAAGTTCACAATCATTTTTACTTTGTTTTTTCATGTAATGTTTTGTTATTTGGCTTACCTTTTTGCATTGTTCCATCTACATCACTTTTTCCATTTGTTTGATCTTTGGCTTTTCTCTGCTCTCAGTAGTTGTCTTCTTGCCCTGAGATATTGTCTTGGTCTAATCCTCTGCCTTAAGCTTGTCTTATTTGATGGTTTGTGTAGCTGTGATTTCTCATCCAGGTTTGAAATCACAAGACAAATACACTTAGCCTTTACAAAGCTTCAGCTCTCGATGACAACACTGGCATAGAGAAGCTCAGGTGTTTGTATACTCTGACATGGGCAGTAACGCTATGTTCACAAGTTTCTGGCTTATACAAACTTTTTTTTTTTTCAGTAAAGTGATGCCACTTTCAGAATTATGTTAACAATTTTGGGTAAAATGATTTGACAGTTATAGGAACTGACTGTGTTTTTTAAACAATTATCCCTTTTGTAAAGGAACACAAGCAGTTTTATCCTCAGCTTTTCTAAAACTCGCTTGTTCCAAACCTATGATTCATGTGGCTGTTTTAATTCATCAGTGTGTGAATGGGTGAAGTGTAAAGTGCTTTGGGGTCCATGTGGACCTGATGAGGTGCTATATAAGTTCAAGCCATTTTACCATTTAGTTGGCACTTTCCCATCACTTAGTAGTTCTTTTTTCCCCCCTCTTTGCACTAGACGTAGGTGCAACGAAGCGGTGCAACAGCTTACAGTTTGTAGACAAGGTGACTACTAATGGGTACCATTAATTTGTTATGGTATTTAAATTAGAAATAGGACTGAAAGAAAAGTTAAGAAGTAATAGAAAGCAAAAGACGGTCAACATATTTATACTAATTGTAAGTTATTATACCCATATTTTTCAAACTGGTACAAGTACCCCTGATGAGTCAGAGTGGTTCTTTGAAGAAATTCTATGTATAACTTTGGAGGAAAAACTCCACAGTAACTAACCTTTTTATTTGCTGAACTGTAATGAAGGAGAAATGGACCAAATCACAATCCATGTTCTAATGTAAAAAAGTGTAATGTTGAATATTGTGAGAACTAAAGCAGAAAATTGCAATGTAGATGATTTTTTTCAAAAGAGATTTGCATAAACCATCACATCTTAAATCACACCCTACAACAAGGGTAAATGGACTGTACTTATATAGTGCCTTTCTACCCATCCAGGGCACTCAAATCGCTTTACACTACAATCTGTGTCCTCATTTACTCATTCACACAGCACTCTATTATGTCTCTACAAAGCTAACATGGACAATCATCTATGGAGACTAATCATCAGTGCCAATCACATTCATACACTGATGGGACACATCAGAGGCATTAAGGTTAAGTATTTTGCCCAAGGATTCAACAACTGAGACAGCTGGACGGGTTATCGAACCGGCGACCTTCCGGTTCCAGGATGACTCCCCTAACCACTCTGCCACAGCTGCCCGGGTATAGAGGAATGGGTTTGGCCGGTGTGCTCATTAAGGTTTGATATGAATATCATTTTGTGAGATTGTACAGGAAAGCTGTAGGTGAGTAGTTAGTGGAGTTGTCCCCCATTGAGAGAATAGGTGATTTGATCCCCCCTGCAATTTAGTCACATGTCTAAGTGTCCTTGGGCAAGACACTGAACTGACTATGATGTGTGTCTCGTTAGTAATTGTGATTTGAAGCAGTGAAATTCTTTTTATCTAGATTAGCTTAGTAGAGAGACAGAGTTTTGTGTGAATTTGTTAATAGGAACACAAATTTTAGTGTTAAGTGCTTTGTGTATCCTGATTGGATACAAAGATGCCATATAAGTACAGTCCATTTACCATTAATACTGCTTTTAGTGTCTGTTATAATGGAGGTATTTGGAGAGCTCAGTCTTATTTTTCTTAGTTTGAGAACCAATAATTTTTCAAGCTTTGTTCTTATATCCACTTGTACATACAATGATGAAGTTCTCACTGTGTCATTTTAACAAAGTCTAATGTGTAAGCATATCCCTAAGATCAGTCACAAATGTGACCCATTCCCAATCCAATCTAACATTTTATTAACCTGTTTCATATGTCTCTTTTGACTCCAAGAAACCTTTCACCCTAATGTTAAGAACGGTTCTTCTTTGTGTTGTTTCCTCTTCAAGGGTCTCCGCAGAGAGTCATCCTCCTCAATATCACTGTGTCCTCTGCATCGTCCGACCGACAACTACCTTCTTGTCCTCTCTAACTCCATTACTTCATATATCTTCTTACTTTTTACTGGCAGCTGCATCTTTTAACATCCTTCTTCCAATATATCTGGTGTCCCTCCTCTGGACATGTCCAAACCATTCCAGTCTGACCTCTTTAACTTTATCTACCAGTAGTTCAGACCTGTGCTGTACCTCTGACAGTCTCATTCCTGGTCTTATCCATCCTTGTTTCTTCCAAGGAGAACCTTAACAACTTTAGCTTGGACACTTCCAGTTCTGACTCATGTCTTCTTGTCAATGTCTCCAAACCATTCAATGTAGTTGGTCTCACTACTCTCTGCCGTCCTTTTGTCAAAAATCATTCTTGAAACGTTTCTCCATCCACTCCATCCTGCCTGGGCTCTCTTCTATGCCTCTTTACCGCACTCCTTGTTTTCGTCAGATTTCCTTTTTTTTTTTGAAAAATCCCAACAATTTTAATAATTTTATCAGAATTTTCCACTTAAACTCTTATTGCATTCACATCCTTTATAAATCCACCCTCAGATATTTTATGAGTAATAAGAAAATTTGAACAGCAATGAAACTAATATACTGAATTTTCATTGGTTAGCAGTTGTTTTTAAGTTTATCTGTAAACCTTCAGCGATTTTACATTCTTCGGACTGAATTTTGTTGGCCATTTTGTTGTATTATTTTCTTACATTGAAAGTAATTAATACTCCCCTTTTGGGATTGATATAACAGGTTAAGTTATTTAATTACTGGATCACACAGCCTCATGAATATATTCATATCTGATTATTCAGCCCAGTTTTACCCCGAAGTTATTGCAAGAGGAGGATAAATAGTCATTTCCTCTCCAACCATAAACCATCCACAGTCCAGCCATTCTAAGTTACACAATTCTGTTCACCTTTAAGCATGTCTGTCAGTGTTTAATGAGTAAGGAACATTCTGTGACTTCCTGTCTGTGTTCAAATGCCACTGTTGCAACTGTTTATCTTGACAAACTAGCCTAGCCAAATAAGGTTTAAGTGAAGTTTTTATCTTAAGTCACCTGTCATAAATGTACATCTCGATACTAACCTTTAGACAAAAACACACAATCTCAGTTAAAGTCACATTAAATTTTTTCTTTATTTATTTGACAGCTAAATACTCTGCTTCACAGCACCTTGTGGGAGGTTTCAGTTGACTTTTTAATGTAAGCAACTTCTTACATTCCTTAACCTAGTAACAGCACCCACAGCCCCCTCCTTCACAACAGCCCTGAATCCTTCCATGCTAATTGCTCTTACATTTCTCAAAGCCACCTGTACTTGTCTGAAACTCTTCAAAAGATCCCCACCCTATGACTGTGTATGTACATGTACACAGACCGTCTGTGTACATGTTAGGTCATTGCTCTTTAAAGCAAGGGGTGTGTGTTATGTGTCAGGAGCCTCTCTTCTTCCTAGAATAAAGGAAAAAAATGCATTACTCTCTTTATTCAGTGCACACAGACATGCACACATCCAAACAGCCCCACTAAATAGATTCCTGGCAAACATAAGCTGTGTTGACAAGAGAGATGAGCTGCTGTTCCTGTTGCAGCTTGCTGAAGGCACGGATCAGGCCTCACTTTCAAAAAGAGCCGCCACCATTAAAGCCGCAAAGTCAGTAGACTTGTTGCTACTGCATCTACCAATGCTCAAACACACATACACACACACACATGCATGCACGTGCGTTTAAACAGAGTTATGTATTGCTATATCAAAGTAGCAGGGCGGGTGCTGGACTGTTTGAACAGGTGATTCCCTTTTACATCTGCTGACCCATTTCCCTTATATCTTTAAGCAGTCCTATATCAGCCAGTGAAGCACACAGAGCTAGTTTGTTGCACATTTATAGACTTTTACTATAACATTTAACCATGTCCCTGTTATTTTTCTAACATATGGAGTAGGTGTTCCCTTTCCTTTTGAGTAATCATCATCTAGTTGTTCATTTGGCTTCCTGGCTCTGTTTTTGAATGACTATATGACTGCTATTTCTTAATCTTCTTTCTTGTCTTGAACCAAATTGGAGGGCTATCTTTGACATAAAGACAAAGCAGTGCCATTAATATCTTGTTCAAACCAAAATAACCAAAATTGGACAATAGAAGATTGGAAAAACGCTACCTGGTCTGATGAGTCTCGATTTCAGACAGCTGCGACATTCAGATGATGGGTCAGAATTTGGCCTTCATCAACATTAGAGCATGGATCCATCCTGCCTTGTATCTGTAGCCGTGTTTCCATCAACGTTTTTTAATGCGCATTTTGAAGTATTGCATCAGAAAAGGTGAATGGAAACGGCATGATTCAAAAAAACTTCCTATAATTTGCAAAAAAGTTGATTCGCTCGCTTGAGGTGGTTTGGGGGTTTTTTCAAAAAAGAGTTAATGCGCAAAAGGAGAGATGGAAACACATTTGCCGAATAAGTTCTGACGTAGCAAACTTTTACCTCACATGGTTGATCAGCTGTTCCTGCTGTCTGAACGGTACTGGTACCAGAGCGACTGCAGCCATGACTGGCAGCAGGACCCTCCTACTGCTGTTGGCGTCTTCTCAGTTATTCCCGTAACGTAAAGAGAAATGCATTTCTTTCTCTACGTCTCCAGACAGCATGTAACTTTCACAGGAGGTAAAAGGGTGGCAACAAATGTATCCGTTTTATTTATTTTTATTATTTATTTTATATATATATATATATATATATATATATATATTTTTTTTTTTTTTTTTTTTTACAAAAAAGTAAACAAAAGCCCTACAGTTTACCAAACAGTGAAATTGTAAGTTATCTCTAAGTTGTAGAGCCAAGAGGGGGAATTGGAATTAAGCCAAAATGTAATCTTGTCTCTATAGTTTAGGAGGTTGAAATTGGTTATTGAATTACATTTTGTAAGCATTTTTCTTTCTGTGAGTGTCTCATTTCCGGGACATCCAGTGGGTGTTATTTTAGGGCTGAGTAAAACAAGTGTTTCACTAGCACGACATGACCTGATTCAGGTGGTGTCTTGACAGGTTGTCCTAGCGATTGATGATGATTGCCCTGTGTAAAAAGACCTGGGGCCTTTCAGAACACCCTGAGGTCAGGGAGGGGTTTGAACCATTTCCTTTCCAATTCCTTACTTCAGTGCAGATGTTAGCTAGAGGTACAGTTTGAACTTTTGTGATTTCCAATCTACACATCTTCTAACACATAAAGAAACTTCATTTCAGTTTGAATCATAGATTTGTTGGTGTTCAGGATGAAGGATTAATTGAAATTTACATTTTTACACAATGCTTTGATGTATTTAGCTGATTGACTATATACACATTTATTATACATGTACCTAGTAGGGCTGCACAATATATTGAAAATTTATCGTCATCGCGATAAATCGCATCGCAATATGCATATCGCAACAACTGC
>JAUBOC010000078.1:22679185-22689441 GCA_032275365.1 Anablepsoides cearensis | reverse complement strand
TGAAGAAGTGGATAACTTATTTCTAGTTTTATTTCTAGAGGCAGAACAGGTTGGAAGATTTGATGTTTATTGTTTTTCTTTTTTTTCAACGCCGTGTTCAACGCGTCAGCTAACCAGGCTCGGAGATGTCTGTAAATTTCAGGACAATCTCAGGCTTCGGTTATCCCGTGCGAATGCGCCACGTAAAACACAGATGTCGGGGGGTAATTTATTTATTACATGGGGTCCCCAGATAATTCTTATCCTGTCAGAATAGGGCATTAGAGTGTAACTGGAGATTCAGCAGCCTTACTACCTCAGGAATGAAACTGTTGCACATTCTGGTTCTTCTTGATGTATATTGATAAGTCCTGCAGATGGTAGGAGGTTAAACAGGTTTTGTTGACATTAAAGGACATTGTTTCTACACCAGCTCACTGAACATAGTGGCTGTATATTAATGAGCAAGATCCTCATGGGTATGTAGCCCAGCTGGGCCACGTGGGCCACATCCTCCCCAGTCTGGGTAGGCTGCATAAAACTGCTGTGAAATGAGACCATCTAGCCTTTACTGGACATATGTTTGCAAGACCACACGCTACCCCATTAACATAGTGATCAGTTTCATAACAGACTTAAAATGTGTTGGGACATGTTTTCACTGGAAGAATAACTTCACAATTAAAACATTAATAAATATTAAAAAAATAATAATAAATTGGGTTTAGCTCCAGTATCAGTACTTGTAGTTACATTTTATTTAACGTCTTATTACAGCATGAATTTCATCAGCTAAGTTGCTAAACTTACATTTAAAACAAATTCTTCGGTCCGTAATGATTTTCCAAACTACGCCGACTCATTAAAAGAATAAAAACATCATGTTGTTTCTCTGTTTAGTTTGCTGTCTGTGCATTGACTATGTTCTTGGTTTTTGAGATTTTGTGGGCCCTGAATTGAGACACAGCCAGTGTCTAACTGTGCTGCAACTGTTGGCACCTAGTGAACGACTTTCTAGAGAGAGCCTCCAAAATGTCTATAAACATTTGCGAAAGGTTCCCAATTTCCATGTTTCCAGAAACATGCAGTCTTGCTGCTTGAACTTTTTTACTTTAAAAACAAACTGTTCAACAAACTTTGTTTCAAAATAGTTGTAGCAAGTTCTTTGAACCCATCTCAAGACTTTGTGATTGTTTTTGTGATTTTAGAGAGCTAGAGCTAATACATGTTTCGGGTTAAAGTTAGACTTTTCCACATGACAGGAACATACGATCATGTGTTCTGGTGCTTGGTGAGCTAATCAGTCCAACATGATTGACAGGTAACATCACATTGTTTTAATAAGCCTGACTCAAGGCATCAACATACTCCATTTGAAGCTGTACAGTCAACATGTGGTCACGTGGTTGTTAAACATTTGTTTTATGCACACACCTTTCCCCAGATCATAGCACCGCCCCACAGGCTGTACAGTAGACAGGTGCATCCTCCAACATGATTTTGTCCACTATTCTTCCAGGTTTTATTAATGTGTTGGACAGTTCTTAATTTTAGTAGTTTCTACAATCTCCTTCGATGTTTTCTCTGCTTGATGCCAATGATTTGGTTCTTCTCAAACAGACTGACATCTGTTCCTCGACCACAGGATGTGTCTTTCCACATGTTATTTTAGAAATGAGAAACAACTCATTGCACCAGTTGAGGTTAAATAAGTTGTTTCCAGCTGAAAGATAATCACCATACAGTAATTATCCAATAGGAGGCTCATACCTATTTGCTTGGTAAACCCAGGTGCCAACATTGTTTTTGGCCAAGCCGTGTAGTTGAGGCAAAATACAACATCCAAGCACTTTCAGCATAAACAAACATGGCCACGAACTTCTGACAATCACACAAGAAGTTATTTTGTGGAGGGGGGTGAAAGGTTCTCCTGGCAGGTGAAAGAATCAAAGCTGCGACAGAATGACACCATTTTCATCATGAAACTAAGACAATGAGAGTTCAGCAGTTCAGATGGAGTACGCAGAGGCCTTTAGTGTGATGTCACTGGAATTGTAACTTTTGATTTATACCTATAAACATTTTTTAAATAATTATATTTAAAGCTGTTTGTCCTGTCAGCATTCAGTCTGTAAGACTGTATCTTTATATAACATGTAAAATTATACTGACATTTTTTATGTCCCCCAAAAAATATTAATCTGGAAACATTTCTTCACAGTAACCAGTCACCACTGTGTGGATGATTTTGTTGTGTTTTATATTTTTTTCATTGTTACATTTTCAGTTACTGGAAAAAGGAGGGAACAAAAGGGTTCTTAGACTTTTTACATTGTAAAGTTACAATCAGTGTTGAAAGTTCAGTTGTATTGCTGTGTGGTAACATGATTTAAAGGCTTCAGTTTTGCATGGAACACGCAGTATTTTCAGTGGACTGTGGAGTTTATAAATTTGGTCATAAAACTAAACAGCTTAGACTAGAAGGGATGTGAGTTTGGCCAGAGATAATATGAACTAAATACAGATTCATGACTAGCTGGCTGCTGCTGTCGGCTTCATCGCTGAAAGCTTTGTGAATTGCACCTTTTATTGGGATTAAACTTGGCACAGCTCGTGTTATTCACAGTCACCCCGCTGCTGACAGATTATTCAAACTCCCAGCATCTCTGTGTGTCTGATCAGAGTCTGGAAGACTCTCAGACACCTCCACACTCACATGTTGTCAGTCTGTTAATAAAACCACCTGGTGGGAGAAACACAGAGTGGTGAGGTCATTCAGATTCACAGTCCTCCTCCAGACTCTGGAACATCCACACCTCTGATTCCCCCGGCGCTCCCCTGCGTGTGGGCTCGAGTGTTTGCACTGAAACTGTCTGTGAAATGAGCTGAAATACGTGTGTATCTCTTGTTTTAGTTTCAGAGAAAGGATTAGGAGGGAAAAAAGCTGCACACACACAAATGTGTGTGTGTGTGAGTTGAGTGGAGCTGGGGCCCTGCTTAACCTATCCGGACCGAGACACGGTACCTGCTATCCGTTTCTCATTTTGGCTGCACTCTGTGGTTTTCTAGCAGTGACAGCCCTGTGAGTGGAAACTGGCACTAACGAGCAATTACATCCTGCCTGCCTGGCAGGGATTATGGGATTACGGAGCGATCAGGCTTCAGGCTCTACTCTCATTTTTTTGTCGTTCTATCACTTCTCTCTTTTCCCCTTATCTTTACCTGCAGTTCAATCATCTTTTCCTATTTTCTCTTTCCTCTGGACAATAACTCTTTTTTTTCTTTTTTAATTTCCTTTTTACTTGTCATTTTAATTTCATTTGTTGCTCCTCCTTTAGCCTTTTCACTCTTGACTTTGTGGCTGCCTCACATTGTTAAAACAAGCAGTGGTTAGAAGCAGAGGAGTAAAACTGGTTCAGTCACAAATAAAGGAAGCACAAAAAAAAAGAAAATTCCTTAAAGACATGAATATTGATCCCTTCATCTCAGATTTTTAGACTAAAGTCATTTTATTTTGAAAAATACATTTTAGTCATATCTTGAACATAACTTCAGGCAGAGTTTCATGCAGTTCCTTTTGAAGTCTGTTCTGTGAGTGACTCTCAGCTACTACCACATCAGATTTTACGTAGCTCAACATCTGTACAATTGACTGAGTTGTTACCGCTTTATTTTACCTATTGTTGATGGGCTTTGGGAGAGATCTTGAACTGAATCCAAAAGTGAATCAGTTGTAAATGTGCGTCCAGATCTTACTTTCTGAGAGTTTTAGTCAAATCTGTTCATTTTTATGACCTGATTTGGAAAGAAAAATCGTGAATTCCAACAGTTTAACGGCAGATTTGAGTAGCAGTTGGAGTGTGCGTTGTGAGAGACTCTCAGCTTCTACCAAAGTTCCAATAGTTTTGGATTGTTCATTATAATTTAGTTTTATTTCGTTGTCACTTTTTAATTAGTTTCCTAAGTTTGGTAGTTTTTATTGCTTTTCATTTGTTCTAGTATTAGTTTTTTGTACTTTGAGCCAACATATTTGCCAGAACATCCTCCAGCGTGGTGTTCCTGTGAGTTAACTAACCAGCAGCTTGTTGCCAGTGAATCAGTCCGTTATAGAGACACCTTCCTAAAATAATCATGTAACTCAATTTTGCCAACAAAGGACTTAGATTGTTTTAGGAAGCTGATAGTTGTCTCCATCCTGGTGCTACCTGCTCAGGCTGTTGCTTGATTTCAATGGCAGCTGCTGAGAGAAGCTAGCTTGTCAAGATACTCACAGAGAAGTATTCCACCTATTTTATCATCTGTTTCCACTATAAGACACTTGATTTTATTTTTCTCACAGTCATATTGAAAGAAATCCCAAAGTGGACTTTGCTGCTTTCTCCCAACTTTTGCTGTCTCATTTTGCAGATGATGCTGATTGTAAACAAGTGTTGGTAAATGGACTGTACTTAAAGTGTCTTTCTATCCATCCAGGAAACTCAAAGCTCTTCACACTACAATCTGTGTCCTCATTTACCCATTCTCACAGCACTCTATTAGATCTCCTACAAGGCTAACACAGTACCATCATCTATGGAGACTAAATCAGTGCCAATCACATTCATACACTGATGGGACACATCAGAGGCATCAGGAGTGAAGCGTCTTGCTCAAGGACACAACAACTGAGACAGCTGGACGGGGGATCAAACCGGTGACCTTCCGGTTCCAGGAAAACTCCCCTAGAACATGAAGAGTTAGCTGCTCACAGCTAATGTAAAACTGCTCCATTTGAAGAAAAAAATATGTTTGATCAGTCTGCACGGCCTAAAATAAATTGACAAACACTAAAACAAAGGATATTCTAGTTTTAGTTAGTTTTGTCAAAAGATCCATTTCTAGGTAGCCTAGTTATTGTTTTTTTAAATTTATTACAGTATTTCAGTTAACTAAAATATTTTTTCAATTTCAGTTTTTGTTATTTCGTTAGTTTTAGTTAACTATAATAACCTTGGCTACTACCAGACTAAAGTCTCCAACAGTATCTGTAAAATTAACTGAGCCACATCTAGCTTTGTTTTCTAAGGGTTGTTGGCTGTGGCAGCCATGTTGAATTTTTTGTGGGAAGTTTCAATAAATTATTTCTAGTCAGTTACAGACAGAGAGAGTTGATTGTAAATATTTAAAGGGAAAAAAACTAGATCTTGTTGGCTCAGTTAGCACTCAGAAGAGGTGTTGGGGATGTGCCTCAGCTACTACTACACCATATTTTAGCTAAACGTCTGTAAAATGAAGTGAGTTGTAGCATTTTTATTTTTATATTTTGTAATTTTCTAGGTCAGTTGGTCAAGGCAGCCATCTTGATCTGGGTTGACTGCAAATGTTGCAGAATAATAATTACATTTCCGGAGGTTTCATCAAAATGCATCCAGTGGCATGAAAGACTTTTGTGGCACACAAAAAACATTTCTGTTCATTTTTTTTTAAATAGAAGACAAAACATTAAATCAGACCGAGGGAAGCTGAAAACAAAAGAAGACAACATTTGTAAAAAGAAAAGAATAATCAGTGATTTTAAAGAGTAAAAGCAAGTCAGTATTTTTAATCCTAAGCCACACCTTTAGTCCAGGAGGCCTCTTCTTCGACTCAGAGCAGATTAGAATAAAGACTCAGCAGCTGATGTAATAGCCTGAGGCCTCCTGCGTGCCACATTTATGAAAAATACATCACATTCTGTCAGCGGAGTTCTGTCTGCTAGATTACAGCAAAGTTGCAAAACCAGTTTTTACACTTTTTAGTGAGCCATCTGAGTTCTGGAGAGCCAGCAGATCTCCCCACATGCTGGGACCTCCCCAGGTTTCCTGGTGTCTGGTAGTGATCAGGCAGCTCTCCGGGTGTTCAGCCTCCCTCTCCACAGTCTCCTCTTACACCGCAGGTGTCTCCGTCATTTACTGTTCTCTTGCTTTTTTCTCTCCCGGCTCCTGCAATCAGGCACCGCGGTAGTGACAGGTTGAAGCTGGAGGTCAGAACATTTTACATACATGCTTGCGTACACGGCCGAACATGGCGTGCCTCTAATGAGAGGTCATTACAAAGTATTAGACAAGTTTGGCTTTCATGGGGAGAAGAAAGGCTGGAGAGCTTCCTTTCTTTTGAAGCAGGGTGAGAGGTTTACAGAGACTCTGTGGGCACAGATTAACCCTGAGGAGATTACTGCAAATATTAAACACACAGATCACTGATCAGAAACACACTCCACCTATAGTTCACCTTCATGTCTCTGACATTTTCCCAGCTTTATGAGTCATGTGCTGAACTGGTGCATTGTTTTTGTTTCACTTCAGAGACAAACACCTTCATTTGGACTAAAGCAAAGAATCTAGATGGATGAAACATCTTTGTCTACTTTGGCTGTTTAAAAGTAAAACTATAATGTCCTCTTTATGAGTTCGGCCATGTTGTCTTTGGACCCAGTCTTCACACCAACCCAGACACCTGCATGCAATTATAGTGTCGAATTCACTTTTACTAATTACAAAAAAAACTGTATTTTATGCACAAATGTTTTGTTAATTCAGAATGCTGAAAATCTGAGCTGAAACTTGGTGAAGAAGATGAAACTAAGTTGGTAAAAAGAAAACAAAGGCTTAAAACAGCTGAACAGAAGCTACAGTTAGCAGAACAGAGGATAAAATTAACAGTAGCTAAAAGCAACAAAACAGTAGCTGTTTATTTGTTTGGTTTAAAACAAGACAAAATTAAAGACAGTTTCAAAGACTCAAACTGTCAAATAAATTTAACTTTAAATGTTAAGTTCAGAGGCTGTGAAATGATGCTTTTTTATTCTTTTTAAATTTTTAAAATTTAAAACAGTTTGTAAGATCAAATTTAAAGAAGTTTCTAACATACCTATTTGCTAAAATAACTATAAACTGTATGTGAGGAAGTTGATTTTTCTTTTTACATTTAATAAACAATTTTATGGCTTAATTTTCAAACCTGATCCAACCAGTTGTTAAAGGTAAAATATGTGTAGAAATGTATTATCTATTAGGCACAAGCTGATGATTTTGTAACAAAACTTAAACCGGTCTGCAGATTTCTATCAGTATTCAGGTCAAATAAGTTCAAACAATCCATGAATGTGAAAAACTTGTTTCAGTCATTTAAACCTGAAACTTTCTAAAAATTTAAAGACATTATTTCTTTCTTTTTAAATGTTTTTTTTAAAGCCACATGTTTGTGTACACTTGTATTATCTACAGCTAAAATAACTACTAGGTTTAAATCAGTCAATAACAGCTTGATTATAAATAAATGAAGGAAATCAGCAGAGTTATTTTTAATGCCAAAAATTAGAATTGTTTGTTTATATTGGATCATTAATGAGGAGGCCTTAAACAGTCTCAGCATATGTTGTGCTAGTAAAATAATCCTTGTTTGTGAATAGAGAGAAAAAGAGAGAAGGTAAAGTTCTTTTCTCTTTTTCTGAAAACAAATTTAGACTAAAATCTAAATTTTTTTCTAAACAACTGGATAAATCTGATTGAAATCTTCAGAAAAGATTGGACGTACTTCTACAATTGATTCTCTATTAGAACTGAGCTGATTCAAGATGGCTGCTATGAAATATAAAGAAAGTCTATGATTCAGTGTTATAGATATTGAGCTAAAATTCTGTGTGCTTGTATCTGAGTCATTTACACCAAATACATCAAGTACTACTTTAACATTAACCGTTGGAGTCGATGCTGTTAGTCTGTTAGCATAATAAAACTAACCCCAGTGAAGATAGCCAGAACAGTCAACTCAACTTAGTAAACCAAAAATGTCTATAACTGAGTCAGTTTTTCAGCTACTGAGACAGAAATAGAGGTGGTGACAGCTGAGATTCCTTCACCCTCTGATGAAGAAAGAACATGATGTTATTTAATTATTGTTCACATAATGTTATTTTCAGAGTTGGACTAAAACAGCCTCCTCAGACTTTCTGTTGCAAAAATCAACATTTTTTCTAAACGATTCAAATATTTTAAAAACAATCACAGTTTTAAGCAACTGAATGAATTTTTACCAGAGTAATTTATAGGAGCTGAAGAAGTGATGTGTTTATGGGTTGTTGTTGCTTCTGGAAAGTTTATTCACTGTAGAACAACTGGTGAGCCTGGGGCCAACAGTGTCGATGGGAGGTTCTCCCTGCTGCGGACATGCAGCTTGATGGGCAAATCAAAGGCTCTAATCAGCTAAACAAGGAAAACGCACACACACACACACACACACACAAACATCAGCTCTTCAGCATCTAAAGATCTGCTACATATTCTCCCTCTGCGCTCCTCCCACCTCCTCCCTGAAAAGGCTGGAGGCGTCGGGGTGTAAACAGCTCCGGAGTGTCGGGCTGAACAGAGCCAGCAGACAGGCTCATGTAGACTCTCAGCTCGTTGATCTAAAGAGCTAAACACTCCCAGCTGTGGCATTAAGCATTCTGAGAACAGCACCTCACAGAGGAGCTGCAGCCTGAAGCTGAACTTTAGTTATTTTAAAGATCAATGCAGAATAATTTACCACGAGTGAAATATGAGCTCATCAGGAAAATGTTCCATACAGATTAATATCCATCTGCAGAGCCCGGTAGGTTAGTGGTACCAGAAAGTACTTAACGACTAATAAACAACCAACAAAAGGTGCAAAAATTAGACTCAGTCTAAATGACATCATTCTTATGAAATCAGGATTAAATCAACCAGAGAAAATTACTTTGCTGATTTTTGTTTCATAAGATAAAACTGAATTATTGAAGCTAAAATAAGCAGAACATAACTAAAATTAACAAAACATTATATAAAGTTTATATATAAACTGCAGCTAAAAGGTAAAGCTAGCGCAACAGAACTATAAGTTGAAATTAGCAAAACAGAAGCTAAAAGTCATCAAACTGAACTGAAAAAGGACCAAAAGCACAACTAAAAGGTAAAATAGTAAAATGGCTAAATGTAGCATGTGGGGAAAAAAACAGAAGAAAATGTAAACAGGAAAACAAATGTGTAAATGCTGAGTCAGCATTCACACAATAACACAGGACAAATACAACAGACACTACTTTACATACAATGACATCACATATTAGCTAACAACCACTGATCTGTAGAGAACAGGGTGTGATGTTCTGTAGTTCTGCTGTGTGCCAAATCTAACCAACAAAACAAAACCAACTTTTCTTAAAGGGGACTTTAGTCTCCTACAGTTCTGATGAACAATGTGATGTTTATTAGGGAGGAGCCAAACCATATCTTGGATAGGGCTGCACAATATTAGGAAAACCTGCGATAACAGAGCTTAATACTGCGATGATGATCTGACTTGTGATAGATGAATACATAAGTATGTAGTGTTGATGTTTTCTGCTCTTCTTTTAGAGCAAAAAATAACTAATCGTTTCCATTCCAGCATGAATTTTTGTAAAATACGAAGAGATCCATCCAAATAAGCTATACATGAAGGGCTCCATTTGATTGGTGAATTACTTCAAGCTTCACACATAAATGCAAACTTCTGATTTATTGCAGTTTGTGCAGTTTTTTGCAATATATCTATTGCACAGGCTGTTATCACGATGACGATAAATTTCAAATTCCGATTCTTCAGATTCAGGTTCTCTTTATTGTCATTCAAACATAACATCAGGGATGCAATGTAGAATGAAATTGCAGTTAAGAACATCCATTCAAGAAGACACACATGACAAAACATGGAACAGGCGAACAGGTCATGTGACAACCGGGTTGTGCTACCTTTAGCAGCTGGGAAATACACAATAGGAAAGTTGAGTTAAAAAGTTGCTCTGATCCTATGTTTACATCAGAAACATAGAGTCATATGCACAAAAAAACAAATGTGACCACGTTTTCCTCTGTGAAGTGTCTCCACTTCCTTAAGAAAAGACTGTAATTTGTGAATTGTCCCTTTCCTATTTCGTATGGAGGCTGTGGCCTAAATAACATTTCCCCAGAGCAGAACACAGAACAGTCCCCCCAGCAGTTCTAGATGGTGTTCACAATAGAAGTTTACAGACAGTGATGTGTGGAAGTGTTCCTGAGTCCATGCAGTGATGTCCAGAACAGAACTCGATCTGTTTTTAATGCAGTGGCCCCGGAGGGCCCAAACATCACAACCTTCTAATATTAATTTTTAGCCTTGGAGCTCAGAGACTTCTAAAGATTCCAGGGTTTCCCCTACATGTAATTGATCGTGGCGCACCGCCACGGCTAAATAGCAGCCGCCACACCTTCAAGAATGAA
>JAUBOC010000078.1:22587797-22600601 GCA_032275365.1 Anablepsoides cearensis | reverse complement strand
GACAAATAATCTTACACATTCTGAAAACAAGATTATTATTCTGACACAATCAGTTCTTGTTTAGTAAATCAGTCTCAGAACAAGATCAAAAAAATATATATATATATTTTGGCTGGATATAAGATTTTAAAACTTGGTTAGACTGACATTTTTTGCAGTGTGCTCATCATGTTTTTTACAAGCTATGTGATCACTTCAAACTTCGAAACATAAGATGATCTTTTTTAGGACTTTTTTCTGGTATAAACACCTAACTTGTCAGGACCAGTATCTTTTTTGTTAAACAAAGATCAGTTCTAATATGGTGGAATGACATTTTTGTGTTAGAGTAAGGTTTAGGACTAAGGTGGTGGGTTCAGGTTGGGCTATAGAAACTATTGGAAATGTCTAAACTCTAGTCTGATTTCAGCAGGTGCTATGAATTTCTTAAGTGATAGAAGAGTTTAATTGTAACTGTTTTAGATGTATTTGCAGTTCTTGTCCTGAGATGACTGTATGAATAAGCTAAATCATTAAACTTGCTTTATGTTGTGTAAAAAAAGGAAATCTGTCTGATAAGGTTCTTCAAGCAATGCTTTTATTTGCAGGTACTTTACAACAACACTAGTTCAAGTTTACATCAGTGGGACAAGCAAAGGAAATAACACAGATGGTCCAATAACCCCTCCCACCCCCCCTCCCACTTAAATAAATGCAGACGACTGACAGAACCAGTCGGACGATCGGGAACAACAAGAAGCACACAGGAGAACTCGGGTCAGTTAGGAACAGAACACCCTGTGTTGTTTTTTTAAATGACTTCAACCAGGAGCCAGATCAGCTGCTGCTGCTCCTCCGTTCATTAAATACAACCTTTAAAAGAAGTTTCATCATCAGTTCCACAACAGAATAAGAACTTTACATTTACCTCACCAGTTAACATTAATATATAGATTTTTTTGTATATTATATTTAAAAAATAATGTGCTTTAAAAACTGAAGACGAAATTCTTCCGAAACACTAAAGGAGAAACGAGTGATTCCCCTCACTAAGTGCTAACTTAAAGGGATAGTCTGCTCTTTTTCCGAGTCAAGTTTTGTCAATTAGCTTAATACCATAAGTGCATTATAGTCCCTCTCTGTTGGACACTACTTATCACTTATATTGCAGGAAAACTGCAATAAATACTGAACTCAGTGTTTGCAGCCAGTGAACCACGTAGCTGCATCTTGAATGACCAGTTTTAGCTAAAAAACTGTAATAAACTGTTGTTTATAGGCACAGTAATGATTATAGGCAGCTCTGAAGCATTTTTACCTAAATATTTATTATTGGTGTGGTTTTGAGTCCTGGACATGTTCTCAGTCAGTGGAGACCATGCAGGTGTCAAAACACAGATCTAATTCTTTAACGAGCTGAGGATGTCGACGACTCTCTGAGCAACTCTGTTGCCCCAACAAGCACCTCAGACATGAGATACTATCTTTATCAGTCGTGACATTAAGTATAAACAACAGTTAAAGTCTTCATCCAGGCTAGGCTAACAGCTAAACAAGGGCCTTTTTAAAAACAATATACCAGTGAGAGAGAAGGCTCCATTAGCTGATATCAGATCTCTTCACTTTTACAGGACAGCTTGTTGTTTTCTCAACCAACTAACAAATGTTTGTGTGCTGAACTTACAGACCAGGACCCCCACTGTGGGTCATAAAACCCTGAGTAGGGGGTCTTTAGAAAATCATCACAAATCAAATTAACTATAAAACAGACCGTTAACTATGACAGCAGCAATAAATTGATAAAGTATAATATAATGGTTGATTTGCAATGTTTGTATCTGTCTACAGATTTTAGTTTGTTGGTCAAAAACTGAAACAATTTAGGATCCACAGATCAGAACAGTGATTAGTGCTGTTACTAAACAGGTTTGTCTCCCAGCTGCATCCTTTCTGGGTGGAATTTATGTGTTTTTTTACTGTTACATTGACTGATGACTTTAAACTGTTCCTATGTGAGAGTGAGAGGGTTTGTCTCTGTGATGGTCTGGACCTGTCCAGCACCTTCCTTCCACACTGTGACAGCTGGAGACATCAGCTCCCCCACAGTCCAGAAAAGAAGAAGCTAGTACAGAAGATGATGGTTGGAGGATTTTGACTGTCGAGGTCTCTGAATGGATCCGTCCACTGGGAGCTGAGTAAACTCTGGCTCTGACCTGCAGGCTCTCAGCACCGTCAGCATAAACATGGTCAGCTCAGCACACAGCAGGATTCCTTCACTCTGGTGAACCATTGTAGAGGAAGAGCTGGTTTTAAGACTGAAAACACTGAAACAAGAAAAGCCCTCATTTGGCTAATCACTAGCAGAACCTGGATGGAGTCTCTTCACTGACCGACAGAACATTACTTCTAAAATGAGCAGACTATTCCTTTAACTTGCTGTCGGTTAGATACAGCCTGTTACTTCAACACAGTATAAAGATGGGAACATGGTTGGTAAAATTAGTGTAAAAGCTGAAGTAGCAGATTTTTTCATGTTGTTCACCTAAATGAGCTGTTGTGGAGCTACAGTATACAGGCCGGCTCAAATGGGATGAATGTACATAATTGCATTTGAACCCAGCTCCCTCAGCCTTGGGCCAAATGTAATTAAAACCTCTTAAAATTTAGTCACAGAAATCATTTTCTCATTATCAAGCTCAGTCTCTGGAAGCGGCACATCACTGCCTGTTTAACTGGGAAATTACTCGCTTTTAATTATGTTGTTGGAAACAACGAGGCTCAGGTTTGTGTTGTTATTAATGTGCCATTATATGCTATGTACATCACTGTGCTGCTTAATTGAAAAGTCCCCTTGATGCACGAGTGACTCCCTCCAAAGTGCCTCATTCATTCACAGTATTCTTGTAAACATTATCTGCTGTTCTCAGCATTTTCACTTCTGTCCATTTTATATGTTCACTGAAACCAGTTATGAGTTGTTTTATAGTTTAAAAAGTGTGTATAATCCTTTGAGCCATAGATTTGATGTTTTTCTTTCATATTATTTTAGTTTTCAGGAAGGTTGAAATGTTGACGACAAACTGCAACAAGAGTGAAGAAGATTAAAGCAGCTTATAGAAGCTTACAGAACTGGTCATTTACATCTGTAGAGCCTGTAGGTGCTGCTCCACATGCACTCAGCAGTCACCTGATCAGGTCCACCTGTTCAGACTCAACTTGTTTAGGCTTCAGGACGTGGAGAAATTTAAATGGAGCCGAAAACAAGGATTTAAATGACTTTAAGTCTCCAGTGAGTGGTAGTTGTGCAAGGTCAGGGGAGAATGAACAAATTCATTCATGGGATTGAAAATAGTAGCTGAGAAAAGCCCTCATCGTCCAACCTTAAAGCAGATGATCTCCACTTCCTGTCAGCTAACAGGAAGCTGAGGCTCCAGTTTACACAGGCTCACCAACATTCATCAACAACACAGTCTGCTCTGATGAGCCTGGCTGTGCAGGAAAATCCCTCCAGCTCAGCTCTTTCTGAAGCACTCCGACCAACAAGCTCCAAGTCATTTACAGTAAATCACTTCTCATCCCTGTTTTCATGCTCAGTTTGAACTCCAGCAGCTCATTTTCAGCTTGTAGCAGAAGTAGAGACAAGACTGGAAGCTGAAGCCGTGAAGGAAGAGCGCCCCCTCCCAGTGGCTGGTTACAGTCCTGCTCCTTCATGAAAACCAACTAAAAGTACAGGCTGTTGTTTTAATGTGTTGATTTATTTAGTTTGTATTAATATAAAATAGGATTAGTAGGTGGGACTTAACAAATGAGGTTACTCCTCAAGATCCTAATAAACATCTTGGCTGTGTCAAAGATCAGGGGCTGGGTCCTTCGAAGGACTTGGCCTACATAGTGTTGGTGGGCCGGGTCCTTAGTCGACCACAAAGACCGGAAGAAAGTGGCTGTAAATCTGAACGGTCTAGTCTTCTGCTTTATTCTCGCCCTAACCCTGGTGCATGTCCTGTCACCTATGTTAGTATTATTAATATAATAAAACAACAAAAATACCTAAAAGGAAATCTTTGAAGAACTAATGGACCCGTCGTAGGTGCACCTTTATTTCTCTATACCAGCTTGTTTGATTTCTGATAAATCTTGTCAATACAAATCACAAAATCATTACTAACACAACCACTTGAAACTTAATTTTTATACCGCCAGATTTTATTTAAAACAGTACTCCTTTCTCTCGCTTCATCCGCCATGACGAGCAGGAAAACATTCTCCGGTCGGCATTAAGGGCTCGACACACGGGAGGCGACGTCGCTCGCTCCTCATTCATTTCCTATGGAAGTTGTGCGGTGAAGCGACAATCGCTCACCCTCCTCCAGCCAAGCGACCGGCGAAAATAGTGCGTGTGAAATCTTGCGCTCGTACACGTGAACGTGCACACGCAAGCTTGCGACATATGAAAGTTGAAAAATGGTTTAACTTTTGTCGCTGTCGCTGCCGTCGCTATCGCAGCCCATGTGTCGGGTTTCACCCTGACAGTCGTTGATCGCTGTCGTTTGTCGCTCCCCGTGTGTCGAGCCCTTTATGGGATATGGTGGCCTGAGAAAGATCCATCAGACCCGTTCTTTAAATCGGGGATAAAGGAGGACGTATTTGTCGGACGCATCAGAGGAGTCTTTGAATTTGGACAGCCTCCAGCGTGACGCTGTGACGTAAGAAGCTGACAAATTTAGCCTGTGGAGGACGCAGACCCTGAATTTGTACACAGCTCTGGGCTTCAGTTTGAAACAACAGGAAGTAGAGACACTTTATGTATTAATGCTAACTGATCAATGTACTGAGCTGCTGCCATGGGATTGGTTGATTGGCTATTAGCAACTGAACAGGTGAACCTGGGTGAGTGTCTGCTGGAGATCTGGATCAGTACAGGATGTGTATTGATGTGCACCCCCCCAACCCCACCGTTAAACAGCCCCCCACCCCCACAACCTCAGTTAGACAGTGTGTCCAGTCCCAGAGAGGCGGCGTGCTGCTTGGCCCTCAGACGCAGGTTTTCGATGCTGGTGGTCTTGCTGTTGGGACTGGCGAGCCCCCCTGCAGCAGACGCCTGCAGCAGTGGGCTGTTCCACACCTGCTGGGCATGATGGGACAGCGACTGGTAGTAGGACTGGCAGGGCAGAGAGCCCAGCGGAGCGGGGGGCATGTTAACATTCATCCCCAGGTAGGGCAGGGAGGACGGGGCGGTGAGGTCAAACGGCGGGTAGGGCACCAGGCTGTTGGTGGCCGCCATGTGCTGCCGGAACTGTTCTTGCAGACGAAACAGGCTGAGAGGAGAGGAGGAGTAGGAGTGGCTCTGAGAGAGGGGCCCGCTGTTGGTCAGGCTGCTGCTGCTGGAGGAGGAGGGCGTCCCGGAGGGAGAAACCAAGGGAGAATCTGCAAATAGAAGAGATTGTGTTTGGTAATAATGACATGGATCAGTTCTCAGTGACTGCTGAAAAGAGAAAGTCATGTTTTTACTTGTGTCAGAACAGATGAACTTTAGCTTTGTGATGTGAGAATCATCTACAACATGCGTCTCATGATGATGATTTCAGTCAGATCTGAGAGTTGTTCTGTTCTGACCTGGTTTGGGGCTGAGTCTTTTGCAGGGTGGGACAGGGGACGTGTGTCCAGGCGTCAGCAGCACTCGCTCACATTTCATCTCCTCCCTGCTACATTTGCTCTCGTCCTCCTTATCCGTCACGTTGTCCTCTGTTGCCGAGTCGCTGCCAGAATGTTCCGCCGAGGTAACGTTCAGCTCCATGTCCACAGGTACGGGACGGACCGCGAGACACTCCGCCTCCATGGAGGAGGACGAGGATGATGAAGGAGGGAGCTGGGCGTCAGGAAGGACAGTGCCCTCCTTCTCACTTCCTCCTTCTCCTGACGCCTCCTTCTGCTTCTGAAGCTGCTCCTTCTGGAGGCTGCGCTGCTTCTTACGAAACTTTGCTCTTCGGTTTTTAAACCAAACCTAGAGACAGAAGCCCAAATCAGTCCACCCACTTACTTTAAGGCTTTAATTTAAAATGATTATTTTTTACCTGATTCCTGTTACAACATATTTTATTCTACAAACTGGGGTCAGCAGAGTCTGACTGAAAATACTGTGTGGTTTGAACTCTAAGTGTGGTGAAGACTTATCATCATTTATAAAACCTAAACAGCTCTGTTCTTGTCAGAATATCTCAGTTTAAAACTCAGAGGTAAAAGATAATGTTTTAAACATTAAAAAAAGGCTTCATTTTTTTCTGTACTTTTTTAAAAAGCCAATTAAAAAAAGCAAAGTTCACAATTTATATTATCTGTCAGATTTATTTATTTATTTATTTATTTATTTATTTATTTATTTATTTATTTATTTAGTTGTGTATTAAGATTAAACTTAAGATTAAATTTTTAGCCTTTTCAAAAATTCCACTTTTTAATTCTTTTTACAGAAATCATTTTACTGGTTTTATTTAACTTTCTGTTATCCTGATAAATCTAATTAAACAATGCAGAAAATTCGCCCCAAAAAAATACATTAAACCATATGACTCACAATGGTTCAAACAACAATAATAAATTTAAAATAGAGAAAATCACTTTCTAATAAAAAGATAAAATCTAAACAATAAAATAAAGAAAACAGGGATAAATCTAAATCTTTAAACATGATGCTTGCTGAGCTGGATCTCTCCAGATGATAAATGGCTCCTAAAACAAGTCAGAGCTGCTGATTTCTGCTCTCATTTAACTCAAACAGCTTCAAATCTCGTCCTGAAGTTTAATGATTGTTTCCAGCTGAGTCCTGTGATAAACGTCTCTAACTCTCTCCTGAAAAAGATGTTTCCTGATTCAGTCCGTCATCACTTTCCTCCCCGTCAGTGAGGTGAACACGCTGCTCCTCAGTTTTCAATCAGAGGAAACTCAGGGTTTAAAGTTGATTGCTCCTTAAACACCTCCCTCCCAATATAAATGCTCTTTATATACAATTTTTATATATTTTTTTATCCTACTGATCTGTTGACATTAAGTGCTCCTGCTGTTTTAATTTGTGCATATTAGTTCAGCCTGTTGGTGCTCCTGAAAATTCAAAATGATCTGTTGAAGCTCTGTGAATAAGACCTGTTTTTTTCTATCATTAAATCAAGACAGTTTGAAATAGTAAAACAAATGTAATTAAATGTAATATTTTTGTTAATAAATTACAAATATGAATTTTTCTTTTTATTGAAAAGCATTTTCCCTCATAATGACGTCATGTGGTCCCTGCGGAGGAGGGCCGGGCTCCTACCTGCACGCGCGCCTCGGGCAGGTTGGTGCACATGGCCAGCCGCTCCCTCATCACCACATCGGGGTAGTGAGTCTTCTGGAAGGTCTTCTCCAGCGCCTCGAGCTGCTGCGCGGTGAAGGCGGTGCGGCTGCGGCGCTGCTTGCGGTGCTGAGAGCCGTAGCGGGCCTCCAGGATGATGTCTTGAAATGCGCAGCCGTTGGAAGAGAAAAACACAGCGGCGGGTTGGATTTTAGGCCCACTGTTAAACCTCATTTATCATTAATGCGAGTGTGAGCACGCGCTCATTTACCAGCTAGTCTCTCCGCCAGTGTAAGCGCGTGCACCGAGG
Organism: Anablepsoides cearensis; assembly: GCA_032275365.1. NCBI lineage: Eukaryota > Metazoa > Chordata > Actinopteri > Cyprinodontiformes > Rivulidae > Anablepsoides > Anablepsoides cearensis. The sequence goes on along the minus strand of JAUBOC010000078.1, from coordinate 22,592,988 downwards.
GCCGGTAGTCGGGCGCGTGCTGCGCGTGCTGGGCCTGCTGGTGCAGGTTGTACATGGCGCTCAAGGAGTTCATGGCGTGCAGAGAGTAGCCGTTCACCCCGTAGTGTTGCATGCTGGGAGGTCGGCACCTGAAGGGCGGGAAACAACAGGGATCAGCGCACAGGGCACGCGCCCTGATGCTTTGAAAACCCGGGAAATAAACATGTTCTGCCTCCTAAATGAGCCACCTGAGAGCCCAGGTCCGACAGGGTTATTCTTATTCTTATTCTTATTCTTATTCTTATTATTAATGATAATAATAACAATAATAATAATAATAATAATAATAATAATAATAATAATAATAATAATAATAATAATAATAATAATAATAATAATAATATTTTAATAGAAACAGAAAATCTAGAAATTATTTTTATTCCCTAAGTTCTGTTATTTATTTAAATGATCATTTGTAATTTGATTATTTTTAATAAAAGTGTAAACTTCGCAGCTGGTATACTTAGAACTGGTCCACAGTCAGAACTGAATAAATCTTGCTGCTGTTTGACATGAATTTTTATTTCGTACCATTTAACAAACAGGCAACTGTCATTTTTTAGCTTTTCAATAAAAAAATATGTGAGCTTCCGATTTTAATGAACTGGATCCAAACGTTGGGATTAAGAGATTAAAAGTTATTTGAACATTTTAAATCTTTCAGTCAAAATAAGCTGATTTTCTTGTATGAGATATTAAAGCCATAAAATTAATTAATTAGATACAACGTTTTTCTTTTAAGAACTGTGATTTTGTGGCCTTTAATTTGGATAAAATATAAGTATTATATTTAATCGACCACTAAATTAAATTAAACTTAATTTCTCAGAGTTTATATTTTACAGATTATTTCATAAAATTAATGTGGTTTCTTTAAAAAATGTTTCTCTAAACTTGGTTGTTTAAATTTAAATTGATTTTTAAGAAATCTTCTCACCAAACATATTATGAATTAATGAAAAAAAATGTCATTCTCTCTAAAGCAGCAAAAGACAAATTGATTTTGAGTAAACAAACAAATAAACAAACAAATGATGTAATGCACCTGTTCAGGTATGATAAGCACAGTCTTTTTTAAATTTGTTTATTTAACAACTGAAGTTGAATTTAATTCATTTTATTCAGATGATTTAATTTATCATTTTGACAAAATAAATTGTAAAATGTCTAATAAAATCATGTCTTACAGAAAGTGAAGGATTTCACAGCAGCTGAAGGTTGAGTCTTTAGAACAACATTTTGTTTTGAATTCATTTATGACTCAAGTTAATATAGTTCAAAGTCACAAAACTGAGCAGATAAATAATCCATTTTTTTTTAATAAATATATACATATTTTATTTTCATTGTGTAAATTAAATATTTGTAAGCAAACTTTGTGAACAGGTGTGTTTATTTACCTACAGAAACAGGAGAAAAACAGGTGACTGACGGAGGAAAAGCCGTCTGAGATGGAGAAGCTCAGCAGTTTTTTTTTTGTTGTTGTTTATCATTTACCCTCTGATTTGTTAAAACATGCAGATAAATAAATGCTTTGTTTACGTTGAGCGAGGACCTGCATTTCACTGACTGAAGGAAACTGTCAAAGTGTTTGATGGAGTTCAGGACAACATTTTATAGTGAGAAACTCTAAAAACTGGAATTGTTTAATTGATTTGGACACGTTTTTATTATTATTATTATTATTATTATTATTATTATTATTATTATTATTATTATTATTATTATTATTATAGTTTGCGGTTCTGTCCTTGTTCTAAATGTAAGTAGTGGGGGGTCTGCAGCAGCTGTGGGGTATCAGGGGGGAACAGTTTAACAGAAGCTGCTTCACTAAACATTTACTTTATTCCCTGAAGTGTTGGAGCTGAATGCCCCCCCAGCCCCGGGGCAACGCTTTGGCTGAGATGTATGACTCCTCCGCGGGTAAAATAAATAAATAAATTAAATAATATGCACGTTGATCCCCATTTGGCCCCCCGTCTAATGGAAGTGCAAATAGGTTTGGACTGCGGGGGCCACCATTTATCATCGGTTCTGACGCGGGACGGACTGACTGGGTGGCGCGTGCACGCGCTCTGTGCGCGGAGTTTTCCTCGGATGTTTGCTGTTGTTGTTTTTGACTTTTAGGCTTCTCGTTTAAAAGACAAAAATTTAGTTTTGAGTCAAATCTAGATTTTAGTTGAGTTTCTGTTCATCTCTTCACTCAGGCGAGTCTGATTGGATCCAGATATGACTCTGTTATTGTCATTCATGGCCCCCCCGGGCCCCGGGCCTCGGGCCCCGGGCCTCCTTCACGCCATCATTATGTAAATGTTCTGGGTCCAGCGCAGCTCTGGGATCCCACTAAATGAGGAGAAATGGTGTTTTCATGCAGCCCTGAGGGGCCGAACCAAACCGAGCCGACAGTTTGCTGAGTCACCCAGAACTCCGGGATCATCTGCTTCACGCGCAGCTGCACGAGTTTCAAATTCAACCAGATTCCTTTATTTTAAAACTATTTAAATTTCAACATTTAACAGATTTGGAAAATATTTCTATTATCCAAAGTCTTCAATAAATAAACAAATAAAAAAACACTAATTTATTTAAATTCTTTATATATATGATATAAATCTTATGGAGCTGGGATTAAAAGGAAACACTTTTATTTTTTTATTGAATAAAACCAACATTTTGTTTAAAATAAATATGAGCCATTTAAAATTTAATTTAGGTTCGGTTCAATTTTGGTTTAATATAATTTTATCTAAAAAAAATATTCAATTAATGATTGACCTTAAGTTTAAAGTAACAAAATAACTAAATATATTAGAAGTTTAATTTTAATTCACAAACTGCTCAATTTCATTTGAAACAAACATTAAAAAAAGTTAGTTTCTAAAAGGAGTTTAGATTTTTTTACCTTCAGTCTTTATTTCCGATCAGCTCCTGGACTCCTTCAGGCTCGGTTCGGGGTCCAGCCTCCTTCCCGGAACCACAAACTGGATAAAAGTCCTCCGCTCGCGCTCCTTTGATCTGTCCGTGTCCTGCGCCGCGGTGGGAAGCCGCCATCTGCCTGAGCGCGAGCTCCCCGCGGCTGGACTTAAAGGAGCGCTCCGCCGGGGTCTTCCTGGCTTCTGATTGGCTTTTGGTGCTGTCAATCAAAGCGCCGCTGACGTCAGGAGTTCTTTACAAACAGAAGTTTGAACGTTATCTGCTCAAAGCTTGTCGGCCTCTGTTTGATGTTTTTATTATCGCCCATCAGAGAGGCGGTGTTTCTGTCCGTCTGTTAGCAAAATATCTGATCAACCACTGGACGGATTTCAATTGAACTTTCAGAAAATAAGTCTTGAACTGATTCAATGAGTCAGTGAAACTCTGAGCTGAGGGTCACACCCAAACAGATCAACAATAACATGAGGCTTTAAATAATTCTGAACATTTAACTGATACATTTTGAAAAGTGTGGGCTGTGTTTGTTAAAGCTCACAGGTTCATCAAAGTCCAGTTCAGAACTGTAACAATACTGGGTCCACTAACCAGAACCTGCAGGGTCAGGTGGGTTTTCTCTGTGCCTTCTCTGCCATGTCTCTGAAATACTGAGGGGGGCTTCGAAGGACCGCAGCCCACCTATAGATGCAGGGTTCTGACCCTGCCTGTCTCTGGCTCCAGGAGGATTCTGGAGGATCGGAGGGACCAGACACCCTCCAGCCTCACTGTGTTGAAATGAGTGCACATAAGAGGATTAGTACGATCATGTTTCAGAGAGGATTCCTTTTCCCAGAGCAGAAGTTTAGAAGGAGAACGAGTCTGAGGAGCAGCTCGCTCCGTTTTCTCTGAACCAATAAAATGTTCTGTACCAGACCCAGACCTGGCCTGATGGAGCAGGGCTCAGGTCATTTCATTTCTTTTATTATTATTATTATTATTATTATTATTATTATTATTATTATTATTATTATTATTATTATTATTATTATTATTATTTTACACCAGATACTTTTATTTTTTCCATCATTTAAATAATCTTCTTTTCCGTCATGATTAAAATCTCTTAAATATCAAAAACTCTTCAAAATTGACAGACCTTTTACTATTCTTCACTTTTAGTTTGGATTTTGCTGAATTTCATATTTTATTTACTTTAGCTTCTTCAGCAGATTTCAGCTGCCATGTGGCTGCAGCATGAATTGACCCCTATTCTGGGATGACCTCTGACCCCTGAGGTTTAACACTTCATCTTGAATTTACAGAGTTTATATTCTTCAGATTTAAGAAAAAATATTTATAAAATGATTTTTTCTTTATTTCAGTGCCATAAATCAGTGCTCCAACAGTTTTTGCAGAAAATACAATTGTTTAAAATTATAGATATAAATGTGTCTGCTTCTAGTGAAAATAAAAAAGTGAAAATATTAAGACTCAATAACGAATATATTACATGAGACCTTTTTTATTTGATAAAGGTTTTATAATGTTGGATATTATGAGTCAAATAATACATTTTATTTGGTCTTATTAAAATCTAATTGTTCTGCTGCTGTTTCTACTGCACATCTCCTGTACTGATCTGGTTCTGGTTCCGTCTCCATCAGTCTGGTTTTCTGCTCTGGGACAGAAAGAGGATTAACTTGTGAACCAAAGGAAAGAAGAACTTCAGCAGGAGGTAAATCTGCTCCTCTGAGCACTGTCTCTAAAGCAATTAAACCCAGAAAAGTTTCTTCTCAGCATCTGAAAGCTGCTCAGAGCTGCCAGAGTCCAGAAGGCCAGGAGTCCAAAAGACCTCGAGTCCAAGAGTCCTGGGACACAAGAGTCTTGGGATATAGAAGTCCAGAAATGTAGGGATCCAGGAGTCCGGTGCAGCTGGGCTAAGTGAGCTCTGCACACAGCCAAAGTGAAAAGAGGAACAAACAGGAGGTTTAAAATGAAAAGTAAACAAACACAATAAGTAGTTAAATATCAAGAGAGATAAAGGTGAATAATAATGTTTTTACCTGTTAATGTGTTAGCAAAATAACTCTAAATGACCACATTGATCACAATATTCTATTGCAGAGACTTGAACTATTGGGATTACAGGAACAGCCCTAGAATGCTTTGAGTCTTATTTAACTGATAGATTTCAGTTTGTTAATGTTAATAATAAATCATCTTCTTACACCAGAGTTAGTCA
>JAUBOC010000078.1:22553939-22568682 GCA_032275365.1 Anablepsoides cearensis | reverse complement strand
AGTGTGTCCTGGTACCCATTTAACAGTAACACTGTTATCTCTCCCCAGTTGGTTGACTGCTTCGGCACACTCCCAAGACAGTAATGATGTAAAGTGTGGCCCTCGGAAAGCTTTAATAGCAGCTTGGCTATCTGTTAGGATGAATATTTCCTTCTGTGTACACTGAAAGTCTTTGAGAGATACCACACACCAGTGGATTACATATCTCGGCTTGAGATACAGTTGCAAAACCACCTAGTGAGTATTTGTACTCTCTCTCACTATAGTTGTGCAAAATTTAGCACCCCTGCATCTACTGACACCTTCAGAAGGGATACATCTGTAAAACAGTAAAAATGATTGGGAGATCTATCCACCATAGGGACGTTACTCCAGGCAGACCTACAGATCTTCAATCTTAAAACTTGGCTCAAAATTGTATATTTTTGACCATTCTATCTTCAGGGCCTACAGTCCCAGATTCTAGTGTGCTTTGAATCAGATTTTCCACCTACCAGACTGGTGTAACCTCACCACGCTGAATGCAGCCTCCTCTAAGGGCTGCGTCACACGGCAGGATAACTGTGCCAAATTCTGGCCCTTCAGACAATCCTACGTCCATATTATTGTGATGGCTCTAAAGATAATCATAGCAGATATCCCTGCCATGAGTGGGGGAGTTAAGAGTGATCTAGTCGGCTCGGAAGGACATTGGGACTGCTCCAACCTCAAATCGGGGATATTTAACGCGTTAGATTTTTTTGGCCTGATATCACAGTGTGTGTGGCGTTCACCTGAGATCAAATGAGCTCACAACCTGATGAATGGGGCATGCAGCCAATCAGAAAACGAGGTGACGTAAACACGGAGGGGATTCCAAAATACAGAATACAAAAAAACTGTCGTGACTCACCAGACAGTCCGCTGGATGTTAAAAGTCCTATGTTTTTTTCCTCTAGTAAAAATAATCCACAAACGATCAATATTGTTTCTTTCTTGTCACAAATGTTTATTTACTCTGAACTCACGTCTCTTTGGAGGTCACATGAGATTTTTCCTCTGACATCTGAATGTTCATGAATAAAATATCTGTCCAAGCGTGGTGTCTTGTCTCTTGCCGTGTGACTTTACACCAAACACTGTAGGACCGAACCTGACATATCCAGGATTTTTTATCCTCACGTGTGGGGTCTCTCAGTCTTTGAAAATCTGTTTTAAAATCTTGCAGTGTGATTCAGTCTTAAGATGTACAAATCCAGTGGAGTCAGGTCCAGTAAATTAATTGTCCAGACTTCCATGGTTGCTGTGGGTGTTGTTCTGATGGAAACTGTGACGCTCAGGAAGGCCATTTGTTGCACATAGATGAGAATCACTCTTGCCACCCCAACTTGGACTCAAACCCACCACACTAAAGCAGCATAGCAATAGCATCTGGCAGACTATGGCTGTGTCGATCCATCTGATAACCTATGAGGTACCACCCCAATGACTACCTGCAATTCCGACATGTTCTCACTCCGACTCGTCAAAATATTGATGCTTGGTCAGGTACCATCTGCTTCCAGTTTTAATGCGTCAGGTACCCCCTCACATCAGTCATTGCCACTCACGGCTTTTCCAGGTTGCGCCACTTAGGCGTCTTTGGGTTGGGGGTCTGTGGTTAATATGAGGTGTTATGGAAAACATTCAACACCTGGCAGAAACAAGCGATAAGAGACAAACACTCTGTGAAAGGTCAATCAGGTTTATTGCAATTGCTGGACACACACTTTTCTGCACACGACTGTGCTTCAGGGTGTGTGCCAATGAGACTAATCAGAAGTCAGACATTTATACAAAGTGTTATCAACATGTTATTAGACACAAAGGCCAGGGTCAGATGATGTCTGCAGCAGGAATGTTATGGAATTCCTAATCTAGAGTGAAACATGATGACTTTGGAAGGTCAGCAGAAGAAAAGATGTTATCTCTTGGCCTAAGAAATGAGGGGCTCCATAGAATAATAATATATTTCCACTACATGAGGGATCAGGATTAACGGTTAATTTTAGGTACTGAGGTCGGGGATAGGCAGTATTTAGGGATGGGTACCGAATTCAATACTTTTTTAAGTACTGACCGAATTCTGTCGGTACTACAGAGAACCTATTCACGTAACATCAAACGGTACCATGTTTCGGTACCTAAACACATCATTGTGACCGTATTGGCATAAATAGTGGAAGATTTTCCATGCTTGTCCTGAACGCAACATTGCGCAGGAGCGTAATGATGTCAGCAGTCACTGGTTCAGTAGAGTTCGGTCTGAACGTAGCTTGAAAGTGAGCCTTGCAGCTCCTGGAGTGAAACTCACCGAACAGACCGCCTCTGAATTATCTGGTGGATTAATTATCTTGTGAGCACAATGTTTTCTTGCTCAAAGTAAATAAAGTACCGCCACTCTCTTTATTTCATCCACCATTAAACAGAGACCAGCAGAGGTAAACAACAGAGGCACTTCCCAACTGTCCGAATGCGTCTGACTTGAAAGAGCACAAGCAGCCAACTTGAAGCGTTGGGCGTGTTATGAATGCTCAAAAACGTAGCTTGAATACCTTTTCCTCTTTTACGTATTTGATTTAAACTTATTTGCCTTCCATGGACCCCCATCACACACTTTTTCAGTGGGGAAATGACATCAATAGAAATATGTGGAGCTGGATTTTAATTTGTGCAATAAGAAAAAAACAGTCTTGTTGTTTTCACTGTAAAGAAATTAGTTAAACTGATGTTACAGTACAAAGAGTTGGATGTTGTCTTGATATTTGTTAAATTTTATATATTGAGAAATATGTTTAAAAAAAAAGTTTATTATTAAAAAAAAACACACACACAAAGTACCAAAAATCTGTACTGTTAAGTACCGATACCGATTCCCAGGTACCAAATCGATTCAAATGTCAAAGGTACCCTAGCTGTATATGGCTAATAGACATTAAATTTAGGGTCTGGGATGGTTAGTTCTCGTGCTTTTCAAAAAACATGACAACGCACTCCTCATCTTGTTAAGAACTGAAGCGAGGGGGGTACCCGACGCATCCGAAGCTGGACGCAGACAGCTACCTGACCAAACGTCAATATGTTGATGATTCGGGAGTGAGAATGGGTTGGCAATTCTACGGCACATTGCTGTCTTTTCATAGTTTTCATTTACAAGTCTTTTTCAGTTAGGTTTTCTGTATAGACACCCAAAGAAAAGATTCTGACAGTAAGAGTTCTTCACTCTCTAACTTTGGATACTATGTTTAGTCCCCTCTGCATTAGGTTACACAGAGAACCCAGGGAAAAGCCTTCTATAAGTATGACCATGTCATCTGCATACCCTTGTGTGTGAAGTCTAGGAGATAGCACAGGGGCAAGATTCTCCCAGCGTTGAAGATGCTTTCTTTGTCCGAAGCATGAAAACAAGCCAATTTGTAGTTGTCTCATCCACACCTTTGCTGGCAAGTGCTTTCTTTATAGCCTCTACAGATACATTGTCAAATGCCCCCGTCTGTCCAGAAAGCAGCTAAGTGCATATTGTCCACATGAAACAAAAAAGACACAAACATGGACAAAAGAAGTAACTAGTAGCTAAAGCGTTTAAAGTAATGCAGTGGAGTAAAAAGTAGGATTTTTATCATTAAAATGTAGTTTAGTAAAATTAAAAGTTTTCAATAAAAATGCTACAAAAACTGTACATAAGTACTGTACTCAAGTAAATGTACTTATTGTCCACCTCTGATGCCAACTATACTTAAGCAGATAAAGTGTTCATAATAGCAGTTTATGTTCTACTTACTGAAGTACTCACTTTACGTAGAGAACACTATGTTTGTTTTTGACACTATTCACTCAAAGGCAGATCTTCATGCAGATAGTTTCTGTGTTAATTCAATAAAATCAGATTTACAGCAAGATGACACAATATTTCCAACAATGTTTACTGTGTTTTTACCGTTATTCTCACAGTTCTGTACACATTTTAGCTGTATAAAAGTTTTTTAAAGCAATCCTTCTTATTTAAAAAGACGGCCTGCAATAATCTGATCTCGCTCTTCCATTCCTCGTGGATCAGGTTAGAGATTTTACAGCAGTGTTTAGAGGTGACTCACTTAAACATAATCTTTTTTTATTATTATTTAACTTCCCACCATCCTCTCCGGTGAGTCTATCCCTGCCACTTTAGACGCAGCTGAGAGACTGATTTTGCTTTCGTAATCTGTTCTTCCATTACCTCCTCCTCTACTGGAGTGAACCCTGAAATATCATATAAGGAGATTATTTTATTCATAATTGAATGAGTGAGTCCTCAGCACAGACCAAAATACTTCAAAGTGTGTGAATTAAGACTCAGGACGGGATGACTGAGGCAGGGAGGGGTTGAGGAGGCATCGTGGCTTTTTAGGCTACTATTAGGCTACTGCTGAGGTCGAGCAGCTGAGCCTCTTTGGTTGGCAAATAAGAGCTGAGTCTGATCCTAAGATGGCAGCTAATTGGCTGAAGGAAAGATGTTTTGGTCAGGGGATCATTTATACATGAGGCTCCTCAGCTCCTACAGCTTGTACTGAGTGACAACTTGATTTCCAAAGGCAGATCTTTACTGTGGAACCACAACATGTTTGTAAAATTTTCACCTAATCATTTAAGCACAAATGATTTGATTTGATTTCCAGCACACAAAAAACATCCTTTTGCTCATTTAAAAAGGATATTATTTTGTCTTTAAAAGAAAGTCTTCTTTTGGTAGCCAAGATGATGCAAACTATAGAAGAATAGCTAATTTGTGCTTTGTCTGTTTGTATTTGACTGTTACTCATTATATTAAGATGCACTGTTGATCAGACTTCACTGTCTGTGAGGCAGGCCTATCACCACAGTTAGAACAATTTAAAGCTAAATTGTTTAGCTAAATGACAGACACAAGTTTAAAATGCAAATTGTCCGGTTAAATAAGTAATAGCAGTTGAATACACAAACTAACTTACATAATGTTGGTTCTGTCTCAAAGTTCCTGAATGCTAGATTACTGGAGGTTTTTAGTTTTTTCTGGTATCACCTGCATCACTTGCCTTCTGGAGGGCTCAGTTCTCTGCTTTCCCCAACCTTCTGGTCCATGTCTGGAGAGGACTCTGCTCCATGTGCCACCTAAGCCCCTGGGTGGATCTGTACCATCGGTCCTAATCTTTGCATCGACAGAAACCCCAAGAAGTTCTTGTTAGGCCAGTGTGGACAGTCTCCAGGCTATTCTCCTGAACTGTTCCCATTTTTTCCTGCATGGTTCTTACAGATACAGAGGGACAGAAGTTGAAAAAAAAAAGGTTCATCACTGCTGTTATCACAACTCAACATGAGCAAAGTCACCATACAGGATATTGAGGTTACAGCTGCTTTCATTTCAAGTCAGATTCTTTTTGCAGAACATCCATGTTGATTTTTCCAAGTACCCCCAGCTGCAGATTGCGGAATAGGATACTAGACAGGGTCAGATGTCCAATGGGCGTGGTCACGGCTTGTAGCAGGGAAGTTTAATATAAGGCTTAAAAAATGAGTGGCTAATTTTAGAATTTAGCTTCTGGGGTTGGTTAATTTTAGAGTTGAGGGCGGAGTCAGACGTCCAACCCCGCCTGTTATCTGACCCCGCCCCATTCCGCAGTCTGCAGCCAGTGGTTACTCGATTTTTCTGACTTGGAATAAAAAAAATATTCTAATATCTAAGTATAAGTAGAACTCATCAATAGTTAGTTTTGTTTTCTGTTTATTTTGGCATTGCAACATTAATTATTACAAGATATTTCACCTTCACCAAACTTTCAGTGAACATTTGTTTGTCCTTTTTTGGTACAACAGCAAATTAATGAAATATCTAAATCTTCAAATTCCTAATAAATAAATATCAATATTTAGGTTTCCATGACTTTATTACTTCAGCTATTGTTATAGTTTTCCATCACATTGAAATCTGTGTTTTAACTTGTGCATGACCTCCTTTATTCTGGATGAAGAACCAGCTACAGAAAAAAAGCCACATTGTGGAGAGTCTTTATTATGGAAGAGCATTGTATTCACCAAGGAAAAAAATACACCCCTATCTTATTAATTATGAGATCTGGAACTTGTAATTATGAGAAAGGATGTTGAAATGAAGGAAATGAAAAAATCTCAGAATTACAAGAAAAGATGTCATAATTACGAGGTCTCGATCTCCTGATTAAGAAAAAAGTTAAGGAGAGTCATAGTTGATCATCAGGAAAAGTGGACAATGACGGCACTATTAGATTTGATACGCTTTTATTTTCTTTTAGCGAGATACTGCTAAATATTCAGTTTACATAATTTGGATGGCATTAATATTAGTATGTCAACATTACACAGGTGATTTGGGATTGTTCAGGTGAAAAGCCCCCTCTGACCAGCTGGAAGTCACTGTCTTAATAAAATAAAACCAGATGCTTCATAGGTCAGCAATGACTCTACTTACCTTGTAATTACGAGATCTGGATCTCATAATTACCAGATCAGGACTATATTTTTGTCCCCACACTTTACAAAAGCCTCATCCATACAACAGCTCAGTTCGGGACTGTCTCTTTTCCTGTCTTTCCAAACCCAGCCAGTCGAGGCAGATGGCCACCTGTCCTGATCTGGTGCTGCTGGAGGTTTCTTCCTGTAAAAAGGGAGTTTTCCTCTCCATTGTCTGATGCTCAGGATGGGAGACTGTGATGACGTGATTCAACACAATCTGCTGGCTTTTTTTAGATTGTTGTTTTTTTGTGTGTACAACTGTACATGAAACAAACGACATGTGTTGTGACCTGGCATTATAAATAAAAAAATGAATTGAACTGAATAATAATGACCATAATAATGAGGTCATACAACTAAGAACAGGTGTGATTCCTGAGGTGGTTGTGTGGTGTGATGTTCATGATTCTGTACAAGAAAATCTTGCCTGAATTGTGCCAGGGTCAGTGCAGGAAACTATTTTGGGGATCCAGTAAAAGCTGTGAAAAACCTATTTAGTCAGTACTAAGAGAGTAGAAACACAACTATTTTTTTCTTCCAATGAAAGTGTTCCAGATAATGCAAATGGTCATGTAGCTCAGGGAAAGAGTAGCTGTATCATCATCCACTGGGAATGAGACCTTTTACTGATTTATTTTGCTGATGTAAAATCTTAGGCTATTCTGTAATGCAAAATGATGAAAGTACTTTAAGAATTTTTTTGTAATGAAATAAAATAAATTCTCTTAAATTCTGAACAGCATAAAAGTCAGTGAATCACATCAACAGTCAGAACAACTGAACAAGTTTGTGTCCAAAACAACATATTTAACAGATTGTTTGTTTGTGAATGTGAGGTTATGTATTTCTAATAGTGATTGTTGATATATGTTTGTACACAAAGATCTCATCTTTCTGAATAACTTTAAACTTTTATCTATATTCTGAAGCTTTCTGAGTGTTCAGCATTTAAACAGCAAACACTCTGTTCTTGAATCAAATGCATGTCTGTCCTCTCTGTTGTTTCAGGTTAGGAACCATCAGACTACGTCTTTTCAGGGTGATGCTGTATGATCATACAAGAGTCTTCAGACTGAGGATTGTTGGGGGGTGGGGGGGGTCTCCACTATCCTTTTTGCATATCTTTTCACTCCAACTCACTCATCACTGTTAATTTAACTTTTCATCTCTTTCTGTTTCTTTTAGTTTTTGTTCTGCCCTTTTTACTTTTTCTTCCACTCATCTTTTTGTCCTTCCATCACTCCATACTTCCCTATCACTCCTGAGCAAGGGCTGATCTTAATCCTCTTACCAAACGGCTCCATTACCCACTTCAGCCATTTTTGCATTCACACCAAAGAGAAAAGGTTTCCTCTCTTTTTTTTCTCCAACCCCAAAAGCTCAGTCCCCCCAATCCCCCCAGTATAGATCCCCAATCCCCATATAGCATTGCTCTTTGCATACTGTATGATTTCATTTTCAGTCAAATGTGGATGTTTCTAAATCGGGGGAAGAAGGGATTTTTTTTGGAGGTCGAGGGGCAATAAGGCTTTGGAGGTAGGTTGGTAAATTATACAGCCCACTTTTCTTTCTGCAAGCCCTCATCCAGAATGATAATGGTGTTAGCCAGTTCCCAGGCGGGTGTGGCCATGCTTTGGGATTATCTCCTGTTTTGTGTTGTTTTAATCCCTAAATACCACTTCTGGTCCCAGCAGTACTGGTTACAAAATGTAAATGAAGCACTACACTTCTCCTTTTATGTGAAGTCATTTACCTTGGCCTTCTTGTTAATAAGAACTGATACCCTATTTGTTTCTTTATTTCCTTGAAATATGTTTTTCATGTCTTTTAATTCATCTTTGCCCTTTTCCATTGAACACATCAATTTATGATCTCCTTTTTTATTCCCCTTTTTCTCCACTCTAATTTACTGTTTCTCTCAAGGGAGAGATTAACCCTTAATCCCCCAATGCCCCATTCTTAATTGGTATGATTCAACTACTACAAGACCCTGGGTGGTTCCACACTGCTACCTCAGAGACTGTTCCCTCTGTTGAGAACTACAGCCTTCCCTCGTTCCCCCATGCGACCCCCCCCCCCCCTCACCTCCCCATTTAACCCTCCTGTCCTCTGTTTCCTCTGTCAGCTTTCCCCCTCTCTATCTCTTTCATCTCCCATTTTGGTGCACCGCCCCTTCCCACCCACACACCCACAGCTCTCTTCTCTGCTGACACCCCTGTTCATTGCTCCCAGGGGTCTTTGTTGAAAAGCAGTTAGCAAAGCACTCTGGGAGTTTGTCTGCACCACCAGATCAAAAGTTCATTGGAAACACTGGAGGACTTTATGAATTCTTAAATGGCCTGGGACTGGTGGTATTGTAAAAAGTATTTTCATTGACATCATCACACATACACACACACACACACACACACACACACACACACGGACATTATTACGCTACATTCACACCAAACACGTTTTGAGCAGCAAAAACACGCTCAAAGCCTCAAGTTAGACAAACTACGTTCAGACCAGGACAGAGACTAGACACACGTCTGAATGGGAGGAGCGTCTTGGTTTTTACCCGTCTGTCTTTAATGGCAGATGAAATAAAGAAAAGGGCTTTGCTTTACTAACTTTAGAGTAAGTGAAGGTTGCGCACACCAGATAAATAATTCACTAGATGATTTAGAGGCACTCTGTTCTGTTAGTTTCACTCCAGGAGCTGCAAGCTGACAAACAATTTTTTTGTCCCGACCCCAGTTTAACACCGCGGTCAGTTTAACAAGCTGCTGACCCACATCGGAGCTGATACCTCCTGCCAAAACATCAACTACAGATGGTCAATTTCAGGTAAAGAGCTCCTGTCCGTCTGTTTCAGGTTAGTGGGCAACATTCACTAAATCTGGTCAAAACAACATTCAAGCACAGCTCTCTGACCAGTGGAGCAACTGGAGCAGCTGTGCTCCCAGTTTTTGGCACCCACCAACAAAACAAATGCATTTAGTGTTCATTGATTTTAATTTGACATTTATTTTTTAACAACAAAAAATAAATTTAAAAACATTGCAAAACTGATATAAACTATGTAAAACTGAAAGTTTTGTAAATGTTTAGAAGCTATGTGGTTTTAACTCTTTCTTTAGCCACGGCTGGTTAAACAAAGCATCATTTCTACAGGGGTTTGAACTCAGGACTCCCTTTAGTTGCTTTGTATGTTTCTCTAAAGCAAACAGTCACATCACATTACTGGAGCTATTACATTATAAGACTGTGCACAAGATGTTGGTGTAATTAGATTTTTATTCCCAATTCTATTTCCCCATTTTATAACAAAATCAGGCTCACACGGTTCTTTCAAATGATACAGTGTGGATATAAATGAGAGATTTTTTTTCTTAATAAAATAACCATTGTGTCTGCCATGGACACTCCAGAATAGACAAAACCCAGATTGGATATTTTAAATGGCAGATTATTGAGAAGATACTTCTTTTGCCTTCTTTAGCCTAGTTAACAGCAAATACCTCACTTTTGCCACAATTAGATTTAAAACCAATAATTTAACTGAATGTATGTCAGACTGAAAGGACAGTGTGGATAAAGGGGGGTAGGTCAGATGGAATAGCAGATGGTCATCTGCATACAGGGCTACCTTCAGCTCCATTATGTTTCTAGTTATGATGAATATACCAGGAGGAAACTGTAAAGCAATGGACAGAAGCTCTGTTACAATGAAAAATAAGATAGGACTTAAATGGAAACCATGTCTTGTAGAGCAAAAATATTTAAAGTTTGTGTCATTTGTTCTAACTGCTGCTGAGACATGTATATTATTCTTACCTATGAAAGACTTTTCCCCCATATTCAGATTTTCTAAACAATATCAAACACTTTTTCATCCTCCAGTGCAATAAAAGCATCATGCAGAGCAGCTGTATGCTGTGAATCCATATTGAATATTTTCTAGAGGGTAAAAAATTAGTGCCTACTGCAAATGAACCCATTTTAAGGACATAACTGAGGGTAAAACTGCTTAAGTGCCTGGGTAATAACCTGGACAGCAGTTTGTAGCCAATACTTAATAATAAGGCTGTTGGGACAAATTACATAGTAATAGTTCTTTACTCATTTTCAAATGCCTCATGTTGAAAGTCTGGTTGAAGGAGGCTTGTTAAAACACTCATTAAATATCTTTAATAGGATTGAGGCCAGTTGCTTTCAAAAGGTTTTGCAGAATTCATGTGAGAAGCTGTCTGGACCTGGACTTTTACAGCTGTATAATGATCTGACTCCAGCTTCTGTTGTTGTTTTATTGCACTTCCTTGCCCAGATTCTGATCAAGAGCCCTAGGAGTCTTAATGGCACTGAGAAAGGAGATCAGATCTGCAGAAACATAAAAGCTATCAAACAAGTGCAGCTGCTTATGAAATTCTACAAAAATGAGTTTGATTTTATTCCTGCACCAGTTTCAACTCAAAGTATCAATCAGGATGCAGAGAATTGTCAGAGTAAATGAGACAGGAATTTACTTGTCTTATTACCTTGGTCATAATATTTGAATCTGAATTGAATTGAATAAAGGTTTTATGGTGTGCTATGATATGATAAGATCATACTTTGGTCCAACGATATTCAATCTGGCTGTTTTGTAGAAATAATCTCCCTTTTCTAAAAGCCCTCCCTGCTTCCTACACCACAGAGGCTGTGATCTCTAAAGTTTCTTTAACCTGAAAGATAAAACATAGTTAGTTCATTTAGAAACAAAATTGACAAAGTCACTATCTAGGAGATACTGTATTTGTCAGAATGTCAAAATGTCCTGATACATTAGCAAATTTCTGGAAATAAATGTTAATGAAGACTGAAGAATGGTTTGAGTCTAGAACCAATTTAAATGTGTGACTCATCACATCAAACTAAGGATTCAAATAGATTTGGTCAAATTAAATTAAGCACATTTTCAGATTCTTGCCTTTTAAAGTACATTTTTATACCATCTCATGAGCTTTTCCAAAGCTAAGGCTTGATTTGTCTTGCTAATCAGGATAACCCCTGGAAAAAAGGTTTAAGTGTATTTTAATGAGGATTTCTGTCATTTGAAAGAGCAAACCCCAACTTATATTTGGATATCAGGATTCCCAGTTGGATAGTCGACTGTGGCGGGCGTAGAGACCACCTCTATACCCCAAGAGACGCGGGAAGCACTGGAGGTCCTCTGGGGAGCACTGGAAGTGTAAGAGGTCTCGAAGACCCCCTCTGAGTCGCAAGAGTCATGAGGGGCATCAGAGACCCCCTCAGAGACTAGTTTTTTTAAGTGAAAACTATCAGCTGTCTGCAACAAAATCCAGATTCACAGTTTCTAGTTTCTAGCTGATGCTTCTAGTCTCCTTTCATAGAGGATAGCTACAGTATTTCTGTTAATGTTTTCATTAATGCTGTCAAATGATTAATATTTTTAATCTGATTAATCCCAAGGTAGCTGTGAATTAATCACGATTAATCTTAAACTTAACATACATTTATATTGCATCTTGGTAAAATAAATTAGTAAATGAGTTATTAATTAGTTTTTAATGTTTTTATTTAGAAAACAAAATTGGTGTTTAAGAAATACAAGGAACAACAATAAATCATGCCACACCGTAACTCTCCTGCTCTTACACCATTTAACTGCCCTCAGCTATATTAACAGGTCTACAATCCATGAATCAATTTAATCAATTAATCCATTAATCAATGTGAGTTAACTCAGTTAATTTCACAGCCTTAGTTTTGATATAATAAAAGTTTAACATGGAGACTTTAGGTAAATCGTGTTTTAATTATTTGTGAATCACAGTCTTAGACTACATTCTCACTGCAGCTCTGAATGATCAAATCTGATTTGTTTGGTTGGGATTAAATTTTTCCACATCTGTGACATTCAGCCTGTCATAAAACTCAGGATTGCATCGCATGTGGGCAAAAAGGTCAGATTTGTGCCACTTTTCCTGCAGTGTGAACGTAGCCTGAATGACTTTGTGGATGACTTTCATCTGATTGTTGCGTACAGATCTGTGGCAGAAAGAAACTTTTATTTGTCGCTGTTACATTCCTCATATACATCCTTCTCCCCCTTAACCTGTGAAGAGTATGTTGACTCCATTATCAGTGCTGTGCTAAAATGTTACACCTCTACTGTGACTCACACCACAGTTTTCTCTTTCCTTCTGTCCGTCCCTCTTTCCTCTTTCACGTTGCATAAGCAACACTGGATTATGCATATTTAGCGCACACACATACACACACGCTGGTTTTTCTATCCTCGTGGGGACGTGCAATTGACTTCTATCAATTTTCCAGCCATTTCTGTAGTCTAACCCTGACCCCTTACTCTAAACCTAACCACCCTATTGAAAATGGACCCCACAATGTAGCAATTACATGTCCACACTTACACACACACACTGTCCTGCATATCCTGCGTTGCATCCTGGGAGTGTGTCGGTGAAATCTTCGTCATATTTCTCAGGCTGATGGAAGATTCTGCCCGAGCCTGAAGGATAATAAATAGGGGGACACACTGTCTGCTCTTAGCTTTAGCATACATTTGTGATGTGATCATTCTCAAACCTGAAGCCTCCTTCTGTGCTTTTATGTTCTTGTCTTAGTTCTTCAGAATAAACACAGTCATCTGAGCTACAGAACTAAACGATAAAGATTCTGGACATTTAATGGAAGTAGTTGGTAAATAATTTTATTTGTATAGCACTTTTCACAGTCAAGTCACAAAGTTCTTCACAATAAAACGTCACAATAAAACACAACAGAGGATAAACATTAATTGAATCATTCAATTTAAATTTACAATTTACACTTTCATCATTTCTCAACAAAAGCTGATTTTATTCTAAATTTCATAAACTTAAAGAATGGAAGTGATGTAATTGTTCCTTCATCTGAAGAAAAAGCAGTAGCTGTGTGGTCTTGGGAGTATTTCACCAAGATGTGGTTTTTAGTGGTTTTAGGTGAAAGTTGATGTCAGTGCTTCGTGGCAGCACTGGAGTTCTGTGAGGGTGTTGAATGAATCCATCATCAGATGGCTAAAAGGGGGTGTGGTTTGGTGAGTTAATGTGTTTTGAGGATATAAGTCTGTGTGTTCAGAGCTTTATTGGTGCATCGCCCCACAGTTTACCTTTCGGCTCATCTAAATGTCCCTGTCTACTTGTTTTCTGTCTCCTCCCACACATCCTGCTGCTGTACTCCTGTAAGTGACTGAGGTATTTCCACAGCAGGGTGTCAGGGTTAATGTTTACTTTAATATTTACTCTGATCTCAGCTCTGCGTGAACCATGCACACTTCATCTGCCATATTTAGAGCAGCACAGGGAAAACAAAATCTATTAATGTGCTAAAATAAAACTTAAAAATGATCTTTGAAGATTCAGATGTCTGTCAGTCTTTTTTTAAAAAAAGCTAAAAATATTATAAGTAAGTATAAATTAAAATGTCATGAGACAGAACAGACATTTAAATGCCACTGCCCACCCACCCCTGCCCTGCAAAAGCACAGCTGATTTCTGCTCCACGGCTCTTTTTCTCTCTCTGCCTGCTTCATTTCTGAACATGTACATGTGAGGTGACCTGTCCAGCTTTAAACATGGAGGCTCTTTTAGAAGACACCCCGTGTCGTTAAACTGACCTGTGGTCTGACCTCTGTCCGTTCAGACACACTGAGAGATCCACCCAGCTACCAGGTTTAAATTTTCCACTTGTTTTTTTTTCTTTGTTCGAGCCCCACTTTATATACATGCAGAGGAGAAAAAAATTATATTTATAAAGACTGGCTAAAATTATGCAGCAAGCGTGGATACAAATGTGGTAGGAGTAAAATTATTTTGAAACTTAAAACCTTAAAATGACGTACTTGGTAGGGGTGCAACGATACAGAAAATTCACGATTCGGTTCGGTTCCATACTTTAGTCTCACGGTTCAATATTTTTTCGATAGAAAAAAGAAACATTTCCATGCCCTTTTTACCTTGCAATTAATTGAAATTAATAATAAACATTTATTTAACCTCAAAAGTCCAGTTTTTAAATAAATGCTGCTAAAACAGCAAGTTTCTCAGTGGATCTGCACTTGAAAACACAGCCTAGGTGGAGTAGTTGAACACAGACTAACTGATCCTTCAACACAGAGCATCTTCAGAAGACAAGTTGATACAATACATTTAAAAAATCTGTATTGTTCGATACA
>JAUBOC010000078.1:22420353-22430599 GCA_032275365.1 Anablepsoides cearensis | reverse complement strand
TCCTAAAGGAGACTTTAACTTTTACCAAAGTAATTTTTTGGTAAGATACTTGTACTTTTACTCAAGTATCACTTTGTCAACAGAACCCAGCACCCTGTCAATCAAAATCCCTCCCACCCTGGGACAGAGGATTTTAGCTAAAGGACGAGGCTACAATGACTTTGGAATTATTAATGTAGCACTTCACTACCGTTATCAGCATTATTAGAGTGGGCAAATGTGCTGACAGGATGCATAAAATCTTGCCCCAAAAAACAAATGTAAAAAAAAAGTCAAAGTGTGAGAGCTATGAGCATTCCAACAACTCTGGTAAGTGAAAAAGCTAGCTGTAAAGGAGGAGCCTTACTTTTCCAGGAGGACGGGAGGTCTGGTCATGAGGGTGATGCGTCTCCAGTACCAGATCATGATGATGAGGATGCTGGGCGTGAGAAAAGTCTTCATGGCAAACCAGACCTGGGTGAAGCCTCCATTCTGATGGATGCTCTTGAATTAAACAGAAACATTGTCAAATGTGTGTAACATTTTTAATACTAACAATCAGTCAAAAGGAAAAGATGGTCGACCATGTGAGTCACCAATAAACAGCTCTTCCTAGAAACTTACAATGAGACGAATGTCTTTGATTTCTCCGATGCCAACATTGACCTTCTTCCGCTCAATGACAGGCAGGCGGATGTTGAGTAGATAGTACTTATGAGCCACGCTCCCCAGCTCCATGAAGGGCAGATAATCACAGTCGTAGTAACGTCCTTCATTCTCATAGGTCTGAACAGCACAGGACGACATATATACAGGTTAAAACACATTAAGAACCAACATGATATAAAAACACAGGATATTTTAAATCTCTTCACCTTGACTTCTGGTGAGTTTACATTTTGTTTGTTTTCATTCTGTTCTTTCCTACAGAACAGTGTTTCAGTTATTCACCTTAGGAAGAGATAAGTTACAGTGGAGTTTCCTCTGTTCCATGGAATGAGCCATCTCCTTCCACTCACTGAACATGTCATCTCTGTAGGCCAAGCCAGCATCAATGGTAACAACTGCTCCTTCCTCTGAGAAAAACAACACATCTTACAATAATTTTCAAATCTTAACAGGCACCAAAAAATAACTGTTAAAGCAGGAAACTCCTTGTTGCCCTTCTGAAATAATTTATTGATTAAAGGCCAAGCTGTCTTAGAAGAAATGCATATCTCCCACTCAGTTCTAGTTGATTAAGGTCAATCTGGTAAAATAAAGTTATGCACGATGTCGTGCTCTGAACAGGTGTTGTTAACGAGCTACTATTGCATTAAGTATCTGTAAAATTGACTCAGCAATAAACATTGTGACTGTTAAAGTGGATTCGATGATTGAACTCATTGTTTACTACAATCATTAAGCTGCTTTTTTCTGTTTCAAAATAAAAGGAAGTAGAAAAATGGTCAGCGTGTTTCAAACAGCTCCAAAGGAAGGTGTCCAGAAGAAATCCTCATCTGATGTCTGATCCACCTCAGGTGACAGTGCTGAGCAGCAGCAGTTCTACTCTGAGCTCCTCCCTGAATGATGGAGGTCCTCTTCATCTCTAAGGCTGAGTCCAGCCACCCTACAGCCCATTCCAGCCACTTGTATCCAAGGTCTTGTTTTTTTCTGTCATGATCCAAATCACTCATCTCATCTCTAAACACATTTATTTTCAAAATGTTTTAATGTAGTATAAGAGTTGTTATTCCCTATTTACTTGGTCTGTTTTATGGTTTATTTGTGTATTGTTTGTAATGCTTTGTTTTAACGACAGTTGTTTTTAAATGTGCTATATAAATAAAGTTGACTAGACTTGACTATCTACAGTAGTCATTGTGTGAGAAGCAGGAACACCCTAGGGCTGGGAGATAAATGGTAGCACTTTGCAAAAAGGCTCCTCTTATCGATGGCTTATAGTTTATAGATAGGTTATTGATTCAACTGTAAACACTTTATAAATCAAGTGTTTATTATGCATTAATTAAGGGCAAGTAAGAGACAAAACTGTCTAATTTCATGCCAAATAGTGAACCAAGTCTGTTTATGTACAAATTAAACATTTCAGACTAGGTTATTACCTTGTAAGAACAATGATTTGGAAACACATATTTTACATATATTATTGTACTGTAATACTGCATTATACATATCCACAACTAGGGCTGCACAGTATATCAAAAATTTATTGTCATCGTAAACAGCCAATATGTATATAGCAAAAAACTGCATAAACTGCAATAAATGTTTGGCTCAAAAGTTTGCATTAATGCGTTTTGTCACTCAGACAAAGCTTGAAGTGTTTTACAAATCAAATGGAGCCCTTCATGTATTTGGCCAATCGGATGGATCTCTTCATATTCATGCTGGAATGGAAGTGATTAGGTTCTTTTATTTTGCTCTGAACCCAAAGCAGAAAGACATCAACACTTATGTATTTGTTCATTTATCGCAACTCATATCGTCATCGCACTATTAAGCACTGTTATCACTGGTTTACCTAATACCGTGCAGCCCTAGCCTCAACTATCAAAGGGAGCCTTATTATTTTATTATTATAAGCCATCTACAAGGGCAGCCTTAGTGTAAAGTGGTAGCCAATATAAATATATATATCGTAATAAGACAGCTAATCAATATCAATAGAAAATATGTCTGATAGAATTTCGATCCAGAAACGCACAGCATTCTGGGGGATGTAGGCAGAGTAAAGTTTTTAGGTACTGGATCTCTCACCGCTCAGCTACGCTTGGTTGGTGTTATTAACTAACTCACTCTTTGGTCAGCTAGCATCAACCTGTTGAGAAACATGCAAAGTAGTGGTAGTCTGGCAAAACTGGCATAAGAATTTCCCACAATTAATTTTGGCATTTACCAGATAATTAATATGTAGATAAATAGATGTCCCACATGTACCCTG
This sequence comes from Anablepsoides cearensis, assembly GCA_032275365.1. NCBI lineage: Eukaryota > Metazoa > Chordata > Actinopteri > Cyprinodontiformes > Rivulidae > Anablepsoides > Anablepsoides cearensis. Next base: position 22,427,676 of record JAUBOC010000078.1, on the reverse strand, counting down.
CGTCCATTACAGCCCCCACCGAATACCTCAGGAAACATTGCCATAAACTGTCTCCAGATGCACAAATCTCACGTAGACTGCAGAGTCAAACTCCTGTAACCTAAAGTCTAAAGGCTTCTCTTAAAATTCTCCCATTCTTGAGATTTGTATTAGCAATCCCAGAACCTTGCATGATGTTCCAAGTTTTTAACCTCACCTGTCAGAGGTCATAATGTTCTGGCTGGTCAGTGATACATCTGTAGTGTACTGCTGCCTGCTGTTGTCATCACACTCAATTAGGTCCTGGTGACAGACAGCCTCGGCCCTTTTATTAGAAGTCTGGCTCTGATGTTGTACTTTGTAATCAGTGAGGAAACTATATTATGAGTAATATGAAAGGTATTATTTCAGTTTATTTATATTTAAAGACTGTTATTTATGGCAGCTCAGTCACCTGAGAAAATGTGTGGTTTAACAACTACAAACAGGTCAAACATGGTCACATATAGAGCTGCCACAAACGATTATTTTAATAATCGATTAGTCATCGATTAATCGACTAATCGTGGCAGCCCTAGTCACATATATTGGATTATTTTAAGATATCCACATATATTCAATTATTAATCTGCTCTCTCCGCAGTGACCCTTATTTATATTTGGTTTCTGTTTGATATAAATTTTAACTAGACTTTAAGCTGGCTTCCAACATCCCAACCCAGTGAAGTATTAACTATGAAAACTGTATGTTTAGATCACATTACAAAGCCAAGTGTTCTCTCCTGTAGACCTCCAGAGTGCCTCTCATGCCGTAATGCAACAAACTGGAATAAACAGAGAGAAACTCAGCAGCCTGAGCTAAAAGAAAAGAGACAAAGAGAGAAGAAAGAAGAACGGGAGCCAAATGAGAACTGGCAGCTGAGTATCTTAGTAATGCCCTCTGCTCTGTCATTGGTTGAGCAGGACACCCTCAAATATCAGCTCACTCCATGCACACATTCTTCTCCCACCCAGCAGCCATTGCCACAGAAACTAAGCCTTCTCAAGAGATGTGTTATTGCTGGACATTGGCCAAGGGGTGCTTGATGATTGGCTGCAGTGGGGCAGGTGAGTGGGGTGGCTAATAAAGAGATGAACCTTGTTAGAAAAATAATATAATCAAGAAAAAAAGATTTTTGTCTTTCTTTAACTGACAGCTGCATTTGTTCAAGTGTTCTGGTCAGGATTATACACCTGATCAGAAGTCCGTCTTCAACACTGTTTAGTTTGGGAATCAGTTTTTAAGAAAAGATTCAACATATATTTAACTGAGCACATTTTGATCCCACACTAATATATATATATATATAGGACGTCTCTTGGTTACAGCATTATTTATGAACTTAAAATCAGGCTTGGCTTTTAGTCTACCTAAAACAATTAAACAACTATCCTTCAGTAAATTTAGAAGGGATGATTTTTGAGGGCTGTCTAAAAGTTTTAATGAACTGTTTGTGGGGGAGTAGCTGGGCCACAGAACCCCACATCCTGACTACACAGACACTGGCTCCAAACAACGCAGCAGCCGTAAACTGCCAGCTTTGATTTTAAACAACACAAAAAGGTAAAATGTTAAAGTGTGACAGGGTATTTACAGATGAAGCACAGACAGGTATGTTCATGTCCACTGACAATTATTTCAAGTGGACAACATCAGCTGATTAAATCAATCCCTCTCTGAAGTGTCAGTTTGATTTAACAAGATTCAAACCATCTGGAAAAACCTAAACTAATTTATTACTGCAGCTACTTTAATGCACAAGGTTGCCATAATAAACTTGGAGGGTGGAGCTGGTCATAAATCAGCTTTTTTAAATGTTGATGTATAAATATATTGTATTAAAAACAAAACAACTTTGTTAACCTAAAAGAAATGTAATAGTTGCAAAACTTGAACTTAAAAACAAAACTTTAATGGATTACTCAGTGTTATCTTTTAAAAATTATATATTTTTGGAAGAATGAACCTTGCACATCTCAATTCAGAATGCACTTCAGCTCAAAACACTTAAAAAAAATTAATAAAAAACATTCATTAGTCTGCAGCATCTGGCAACAAGATTTGTCTGTGGATTTGGCTGCATCACTAATTTGTTTATCAGTGAGCCGACCTGTAAACAAGCCAGAAACAATCCTGGTGATGGATGTCTGCAGTGTTTAGATAAGCTAGAACAACAAATTACCCAGCTCCTTTAGCAGCTTTACACTGAGTTTGTTTGAGAACAGCATAAACTGGACGCCAAAGAGACTCATTTTCATAAACACAATGCTTTTCTTAAATGTGTCTGAGAAGAATGTCAACAAAACCCTGGCAACTGATGAGACAAAAACAATCAGGACCTTAGTCTTTGTTTGGTGAGTTTAAATGTAATTAAATTCGATACCCCCAAATAAAACCATGACAATGAAAATAAAAAAAGAAAATCGCACAAAATGATTGAATTATGTGACATTTGGCAGGAATTGCACTTGAATTTATGATTTGAATGTATACACATGGCTAAGGGCGTAGGTCAGGGCTGTTCAACTAAATCACTCCAGGGGCCACAGTTACTGCAGGCCAACAGCTGAGGGGCCGAACATCCAGCAATTAAAGTCATTATGTAAATAAACCAAGTATTACAAAGATCTGTTACCTTTGATATAGTTTATTTTGCTGCATTTAATCATGAATTCAACACAGAGCCCTATAAAAGTAGTGATAATTAAACAAAGTCAAAAACGAAAAGAACACATTTTGCCTCCTATTTGACACAAATAATATTGACATCTCTGACTTGCCAAATTTTTAAACAAATTTTATTTTCACTGTCATAATTTTATCTTCAACTGCTTGTAAATTTAACCGTCTTGAGTGTTCATAGAAATGGTTTTTACCATAGAATGGTTTAGCCAAGATTCTGATGTTTCTGTAGATATCACACGTTTATGTTTAGCTAAATGAACTTCTAGTGATTAAAGTAGAAAACCGGGGGTTTGGGCACAAGAGATGAATGAACCAATTGGCGGGCTGAACTTTGGTCACTCGGGCCGCCAGTTGAATAGCCCTGGTGTAGGTCAAATGGTATCTTAGTTACAATGCTTTTGGTTACAGGGTTTTGTTGGCATTTTATCTTAGATTGTGAAAAAATGTCAATGTCAAGTTTATTTCTATAGCACATTAAATCAACAAAAGCTTTACAGTTCAGTCAAAACTTGTACCAAAAAACAAATGAATAATAGATACAAATGCAATACAGGAACACACTATATTACATAAAAGCTCTTACTGAACCTCCAACCAAGTCTTAGTCAAAAGCCAAAGAAAAGAGATGGGTCTTCAGCAGAGATTTAAAAGCCTCAACAGTCTCAGCTGACTGAATATTAAGAGGTAGACTGTTCCACAGCTTTGGAGCAGCTATTGCAAAAGCCAGGTCACCTAAAATATTGACATAACTCCAGATATGGAAAAAATGCAGCAGAAGGAGAATTTCTGAAGAATTTAGCACTTTTACCAATCCGACCTCCTACACAAGCTTTAAAGGTTGTTCCATGTGTTCCTTTGGTTCTTACCAATCTGGTTGTTCATCTTAAATGCGATGTCAAACTGCAGGATGACCAGCATGAACTGGAACCACGGGCTCATCTCCATGTTTTGCATTGGAATGTGGACAGCAAATACAATGTTGTTAGCCTCGATCCTCTTCCTCATGGCCTCGTCGAAGGACCGGAGCTTGTCACACTGGTTAGGACCCCAAGGCATGAACCACTTTGTGTCTTTTCTGGACTTGCTCGCGTCCACACACTTTGTGGCCAAGTGGTTGACTGGAGTGGTGGGGCTGGGAGCTGTGGAGACAGAGGTGTTAGGGTGATATGTCGCTCAATAACAGTACAACTGTTGGGCATCTGTAAATGTCAGGACAGATGCCAGTGAGTGAAAACAGGCCTAGGCTGGACCAACTACCAGATTAATTAATGTAGAATGCCATCTAGAGTATTCATTTTATTTATTTATTTAAAAGGGCAATGCACATTAATCAATATTCTGTGAATATAAATGCGCCAGAATTAGCACAACAGCTAAATTTCATTCGTAGTCCTGAGCAGAAAACAAGTGCACAAAACAGACAAAATTCAACACAAACTCCTCAGTCTACAAGGTACACAGTTAAATTACGTTACAGATGAATGCATGACTGATTTTCTTTCAGCCAAACTTAATTTTTTTTTTTTAATTGAATAACTGTTACAGTCTCTGGAATTTGCAGGTAGATCATTCCAGTGGAGTTCCTCTGATAGATGTGACCTTTCCACAAAACTCCGTTCTGCGACAACACAGCCCCCTCTAGTTTGAGACCTAGTATTTATTCTAGTTGTTTGTGGATAAAAATTTAAAGGTGGAGGAGCATGTCCATTTAAAAACCTAAAATCAAGACTTGAATCACTGAATTTTGAAGTCCAAGATCTTGTATTTATCAATGATTTTACAGTAATGAACATGATAAGGTTGTCAGTCAAGAACTTATAGTATAATGCAACCATTATTCTGTTTAAAGCATAAAAAGCAAATCATTTTGTATAATGCTAATTATACTTTCAGACAGACTTTTGCGGTGCACACTCTGATGGGGAAAAAAAGCACACAATAAGATTTTGCCCAACCTTATTTCAGATGTTCGATTGCAGGTGAAAGCAGCATCCAGAGCCGCTGCACAACTCCCCTCTCTGCAGCTGCAGGTTGCATTAAGCAGAGCAGCAGGATTTATTGATGAAGCTTATTTAGGGGTGTAACGGTGCATGTATTGATGCGGTGAAGGTTCAATAGACAAATTATGAATGCATACAATGAACTGGTAATGAACACAGCAGTTCCAGATGATTGCTCCTTAAAGAGCTGGCACACGTTTAACTTCACTGATCTATATTAGTGTTGACTGTTGTTAGGGATGTATTATATCGCAATAACAGCCTGTGCAACAGGCATATTTCCATAAACTGCAATAAATGGTTGATTCAAATGTTTGGATTTATGCGTTTTGTCAGCATCAGTCTGATAAACAATGGATATGAGATAATAAACAAACAAATAATAAACATTTGGTCAGTGTAAAAAATATTGGACTGCATTGAGAGAATTTGCAGCTGAATTTAGGTTTGTTAACTTTTATTTAAAATTCTTTACAGATGATTTTACTATGTATTGAAAAAATAGAGTATAGGTCGTTTGAGTGTTTAGAGCATCAGAAAATATTTTATGGAGGTGATCTTTTAAAGTAATGAAGAATCTGTACTGCTTTCAGTTTGTTGTTTCACTGCACACACAGCAGCTGTGTCTGCTTGCTTTTTGTTTAAAGTGTAAATTATGTATTAACTGTTATTTTTTTGCTCTGAACTAAGAGAAGAAAGATATCAACAATGAAAACTTCAGTATTTGTTCATTTATCGCAAGTCATATTATCATCGCAATTAAGCATGGTTATTGCACATCATGGGTTTTCCTGATATTGTGCAGCTGCAACTGTTGTACCAAGCTATGACCCTCATACCGAGGTACAAACTGAACCATGACGTTACGCCCTTAAGTTTAACGATTAAACAACACTGCATGAGACTGAATAAACACAAGTACAATAAAATAAAGTTTGTCTGACTGTTGTTTAGAGATGCTAACTGATGCAAACAATTAGAGATAAAAGGTAGAAAAACTTAGAGACATGATGAATGCTGAGCCGAGGCAAGAGGACGGAGCTAAAAGAGCTAAAGATCAGCTTTATGCAGCCATGCCATGAAAAAGCACTTACTGCATTTCTGCATCATTTTATCACATTTCTGATAATACAGCTTGAGCTTGTTATGTTCAAATAATTTCTTAAGAAAATCAAAAAACTACTAAAATGGTGTGTAACAAAGGCTATAAATCGGAAAAAACTAATTCTTTTAACTTCTTGAACTACCTGAAACATGAAAGCTAAAGTTTACATTAGTTGAAGAGTAGCTAAAAGTCTAAATTACAAAAACACCAGCTAAAAAGTTAAAACTAGCAAAACAGTAGCTAATACAGAAGCAAGAGTACTTTATAAAGATGTCAAAGAGCACAAAGTGTTTTCCAAACATTTGAAAAGCTTTCAACACATTTATGTGAAGGAAAAATAAGTGAACAAAGTTATGTGATTTTAAATCATAAAATTTACAAAAAACAAGTCATTGCAATAATGTCCTGAGCCGGGCAGACATTTGGATACATGAATAACAAATAGCAAAACAAATGCTGAAGCAGTTACTCAATTACTATTTAATTTAGTTTTTCTTGAAAATAATTTTACTCCTATCTTTTAATATTACCCTCTTCATATCCTGACATAAGAGAACACCTGATGTTTTTGTACTGGTTACAATAAAGATATCTTGATTCTGAAAAAGGCTGAAATGATATGAATGCTGACTCAGCCTTAACACAATAACAGATCCACAACACAAAAACAACACATCAAACAGAAAGATTCTCAGTAATCTGGACCCCCGGGGGAATTTAATTATGAGGTGAACCTGTGAGTTTCTCTAGCCTCCACTGCAGTGTCCAGAATAATGACCATCCTATCAGCTGGCCTGACCTCATGCCGTGCTGCTGGGTTTGTGGGGAAACCTTCTTTCTTCTCAATTACCACTGCAGCCCTGGCCACAGAGCAAACACAAAGGAATCTGGCTTCATTAAAACCATCTCCGCCAGAAAAAAGACAAACAGGCTAATTTCTCAGGAGTGAGGGGAACTACATAGAAATCTTTGAAGATCATAATGGGCCGAGTTAAAACCCTTTTGGTCAGACTGTGAATGACTCTCAGATACTACCACACCGACTTGGCTACAGGTGCCCCTTTTCCACTAGTGCCACTTAGTGTAGTGTCTGTACAGTCAGTGTCAGAATAGGTCAGTTCAGGTGCTTTTCCATTGACGTTCCAGTCCAGTTCCAGTGAGTGTGTTTTGGGCGGTTGGTGGAGGTGGTTTTGGGGTTTTTCAAAAAAAAAAAAAAAAGTTAATGCGCAAAATGAGATGAAAACACATTTGCCGAATAAGTTCTGAAATTTAAAAAATTTGCTAAAAATTTGAATTAAAATTGGATGGAAACACGACTAATGTCACTGCTACAATTGGAAAAAATGGCGCCTCGAGCTGTTGTTGTAAAGGCAGCTTAGACACAACTAGTGACTCCACTCCCTAGCCAATCAGTGACAGTCACACTACACCAAGTGGCACTATACAGGTGCTGGTCATAAAATTAGAATATCATGAAAAAGTAGATTTATTTCAGTAATTCCATTTAAAAAGTG
>JAUBOC010000078.1:22125604-22136844 GCA_032275365.1 Anablepsoides cearensis | reverse complement strand
CACTAGAAACTCATCAGTGAGTAAAACTTTATTAGTTTACTTTTAATAATATTTCTGTATTTATTTCAGATTTAGTCAGGCGTAAACTTAGTTATTATCAGTGTTTAAAAGAGGACGTGTTAAAATACTGTTTAGTCAAAATTAAACATGAAACGTCACAGTTCATTACAACTGGTCCTTTGAGGGCCACCATAACGCTCATGTGGCCCTCGGTGAAAATGAGTTTGACACCCCTGAACCTAGAAAGTTTAATTCTCAGGCATTCTTCTCAACTCAAATTAAACAAAGATAAAAACGTTGCCTTGAAAGTGAATAAGTAATTAAATAAATAAAGCAGGTAATGGCAGGTGCAGGAAGCAGCAGCATCCAAAATACATCAGAAACTCACCTAAATGAGCAAAATATGTGAGATTCCATGTTTTATACTGGATTCTACTTTGTGTCAATTTTATGATTCCATTTGAATTTTCCACATTGCTGAAATCATAGGGCCCTACATATCTCAGTCCTATTTTTATTAATTTTTTTTAAACACCTGGGAAATTTTTCCATGATCCCCCTGTAATATGCTCATGTACCCCTGGTTGGGAACTGCACTGGGTCTTTATATTGTTGGAGCATATTTCTCATTTATTTGTTTTGTTTTATTTCTCTGATTTAGAGTTCACCACATCAACAATATAGAGAAGCAGTACAATCACCACCTATATGCACCACAGACTCACACGTCTTCAGTACTGCCCAACAGAATGTTGTGTAAAGAAAACAAGTAAAGTGGAGCACAAACACTTACTGGTTTTAGCATTAAGGTTGGCAACCAAGCTGGACTTGTGTCGAGAGGTTCTGGTTGGCCCATAAGAACTCCGTGTGCTTAATATCAACCAAAGTGTTGAATTTTACAATAAGCCTTGTTGTGCTGTGACCCTGCATTAGGAAACACTGCTCTTCTGATGGGGACCGTCATCCATACAGGACACAAAAGAAGCAGAACCACCTGTGTTGAGCGAATATAGGAGTGTTTTTGTGGAGGTCTGCTCTTAGATTGGGTCAAAAAGGCATTAAAAGAAAGGTGAACTGTGAAAATAATAAATTAAAAAAGGAATGGACCGAAGACCTCGTCTTCCCTCCGACCAGAACCACACTAATGTGACTAATTTTCCCAGAAACCAAAGCTCTAGACAAGATTTCTAACCTGACAAGGCTTTACGAGAGCAACGGTGTCTGACACCATGTTAAACAGTTTTTATTGCATTTAGATTTCTGATATGTTTACAAACAATTCTACAAAGTGGTTGATTTATCAAGTGAAAGAGACATTTTGTTTTATTTGACCATGTATGTGGTCCTTCGTATTTATATTTGAATTTGTGTTACTACACTCCGTTTTTAAAGCATTTGAATTATGTTTAAAATGGAACAGGATTTACTTTAGTAAGTATTGTTATTGTTGTTTTGAATGAAAATAACATTTTGTTCTGAATATGAGTTTTCTGGCTTCTGGCTTGACTGATAATAATAAATGAACCTTTGACTCTGAAAAGTGTCTTTGTGGACCTTCTAGATTTATTTTTGAGCACTCCTGATTTATAATCAAACATTATTTTTTATAGTGGGTATTTTACAATCCCTGATCAGAAGGACAGTTTTACATCAACACATGTACACGATATACTTTGTTTGGTAGGTGTACCTGAATATGAAGGTTTTTCATTGGTTTTGTAGGTTATTTTCCAAAGACCCCCTGTTGTGACGTAGAGGAAACCCTCTTGCTTTTGCCTCATTTTCAAATGTTTCAGTTTGGTCCAGGATTTCTGTGGCTACACTGAATATTCAGCTCAGATTCTAGCAATCAAAAGCCACACATCAGACATGCAGGCGTCACTGTCTATTTAGAACTCTTCTATAGTCTGAGCGACATTTATTTCAACACTTATTTATCTGTTGACCTCAAAGTGTCTTTTAAAGCCCCAGAATCAGGAGGGTCTGATCTGATGGACAAAAATAACTGAAAATGAAATTATTTCCAGTTATCACTAGAAAACATCACCACTATCCATAATATATTATTTTGTAAACTGAAATTATTGAAATTTTATGATTTGCTTGATTATATTTTGTTAGTTATGTATAAGACATTACCTTTAAACATCCAGATAAACTTTATTAACAGAGAGAGCTGTTATAACCTAAAGGGAATAGAAATGTTCATGAAACATAAATTTAGATCCAGTCTGAAAGAACGATGCTCCTCAATCCAAGAGTCAGATTGTGGAATAATCTGGAGAGGATGTTAAAAATGCTACATCAGTGTATATGTTCAAGAAAATGATCGAAGTTGGGCTTTTGAGGAAATATAATATGTATTGGTGTAAAATTGTGTTCTAGAAGGATTTTGACTTTTTTCTTGTTTTGTTTTGTGTTAATTGAAGATTAGTATTGTTTGAGTTTATATTTAAGGGGCAAATAAGATTATTTTTCTTCTCTCTGCTTCCTTTCATTTCATTGTATTTGTTGTTTTTTTCTTTTATATTTGTACATAGAATTGATTTGTTTTAAAGAAACGAATAAAATTTTAAATAAAAAAATTAAATAAATTTTGACCTGTGTGCCTCAAGTGTTTATTATAAGGAGTTATTTGGCAAATTTTATGCGTTTGTTTGATATTTTCGATGTTTAGTGCATCAGATTTCTGCAGTCTTCATTGTTTTGTTTTTTGTTATCTTTCATAGTTTGTATTTTACTTTTTATCTCTGCTTTTTTGTTAATTATTATTTGTGATCTTATTGACCTTGTGAAACTGCGACTTGAATTTAAGAAACTACCTGTTTATGTAGTTAACTATCTGCACATTTTATTTTTTACCTCTGCTTGGGTACAAATGTCTCTTTTTTTCTAAAAAGCTCTTTCTTCAACTGGCACTACAAATTTACTGCAGAATTTTGACCAAATATTGAACCATCCTGATTTCAGATATCTAATGAATTGGTGATGAGTTAATTAAACAATTAATCACAGAGTTAGAGGTCTGAACTGTCAACATGAACCTGTTTTAACACAAAGTTTCATTTGATCCTGTGGTGAAATATGGTAATTATTAAATTATATGAAATGATAAGCTTTAAAACAGCAGGAGAAATGTATTTTTATACACACAATTTGCTATAACTTACTTACTTCTTGCCCAGGTTTAACACAGTTTATTTGATCATTTTAAGTTACATTAAATGCAGTTTGGGACGTTTTAAATGTTGTGACATATTATAAATGTAGAGCAGACATTTACTGACTGAAGTCAATTTATATTAAGAGTTGCATTTATTTTTTGTCGATCTAAAACACTTCTGAGAACTTTAATATTACAATAACTCAATTTGTATTAACTTTTAAAAAGTAAGTGCAGTCCTTCTTAACTTTCTATTAGTAACCTATGTTAACGTTAAACTATGAGGTCATACTTTCTACTATTATTTAACCACAGCTCAATTAAAGTCTCTTATCTGAAATGTAACGCGCACTAATGTATTCAACAGCTTCTGCAGATAAAACCAAACTAAAAGCTTGGATTTGTAAAGTTGGGACACTTGAGGATAAGTTAGTTTGGAAAATTGTTTCCCAGGCCTCGATCCATGGAAAACTTCCCTGCCTCCTCTGGACTCTTACCGCTGCTTTTTGTGTCTAAACATGACTTTTCTGACACCCAGAGACCTTAATTTACTCAAACATAACTGCTCAGTAACTTTTAAATGAACCCCTGGGGAAAGTTTGCGCACTTTTCACTCCAGTTGTCAACTTTTCCTACCTGCACGGAGTCGGCGGCCATCTTGGTTTTGAATCAGATCCTTCGGACAGAGCGGAGGGGCGGCGGGGCTCCGAAAACAAGTTTCCCTCTCTGGCGACACAGGAACGGGGTTAGTCTGACCAAACCATCGCTCATCTCGGAGACACGGGGCTTCCCGTGCCGTCTTCGCAGTTTTCCGGACGCGGGCGCTGACGGGAGTCCCGGAGGCTCGGATGGCAGGGGAGCCGCGGCGTGAGTCTGTCCCGCTGCAGTTGGAGGAAGAGAGGCGGTGGTTCGGAGAGGAAGCGTCCGCCCAGAGGAGCTGCGGGGCGGCCGCGGCGGAGGCTCCCACTCCTGCCGGGACGGTCTCACACGTGACCCAGAGGGGCGCACACACACACCGGCCGAACCTCACCAAAATTACCTGAAATCATCTGAGGTAAACAGGAAAACAAGGTTTCAGGTGCTTCAGATCATTGATCATAGATAGGTAGATGAGAGGAGGACAGGGGCGCTCCTAACCAGGGGGGCAAAGACCACCCCCAAGACCTATTGCCCCCTCACTGGCCCCCCTTAGGTGTGTGACCAAAATATGTATTCAAACTATTTTACTGGATGAAACAATAATAATAATAATTAAAAAAAAAATAAATAATAATAATAATAATAATAATAATAGAATAAATAAATAATACCTACTTTGTTCAAAGTAGGCTAGTTGGCAAATATAGGACTTTATGCCAATTTTAGAAGTATAAAATGGGTCAGTGTATTTTGGTCATTGGATTTCATTTTAGAAACGGGTAATAAAAAAACAAGAATCAAGTGGTTATCTGATTCTTGTTTTAAAATATAGAAATTAAAATACAAAGCGTTTCTCATTTTTAGTGTCAAAAAGTGATGAATGAAAATTTTTAAATGACTTGAGTGTCATTTTCTGTGTCAGATAGCAAAAAAGAAAATAACTTTTAAACAGGAACGAAAAAAGGTTTGTTTGTTATTTTACGACAATCTATTACCCCACCAGAAGGAGCGCCGCGCTCCCCTCGCAGTTCTGCAAAATACAACACTCATATCTGTGAATAAAAGGCTAAAACAGAGACGTGTGTCCATAAATGAGTTGTATGATGACTGTCGCTCTGTGACCAAAGACTTTGCAGAGATACTTCCTGTGGATTTTTTTAAATCTGTTTTACTGAATACACGTTGGCTACTGCCTCCACTTCACCCCCATTTCTCTCAATAAAAAGCAAAATAAGATAAATTTCATTCCATTAGTGTGTTGTACAGTTGTTGTTCTGTAGGCAGAAAGTTTTTTTCCCCCCTGAGTTTTGACAAAATCTGTGCTTTTTTCTGTCAGTTTGCGTCCTCAGAGTGTTCCTTTCAGTGAGGGGTGGGCGATACTACGACTTTGATATTGATCTGATACCAAATAAATACTTGGCAAATATATTTGATACCATGGATGGATGTATGGATGGAATGTTTATCGAATAATGATATTGTGAGCTGGTGGTGAAACAGATTATTTTAGGGATACAGTAAGTTGGCACGACCTGTCGTGGAATATGAACAAACAAGATTTTTTTCATTTCTGTTTTAAAGTTATTTTCTTTTTTGCTATCTGAAACAGAAAATTAAACTCAAGTCATTAAAAAAATCTCTTTTTGACAAAAAGAATGAGAAATGCTTTGTATTTTAATTTTAATTTCTGTATTTTTAAACAAAAATCAAATAACTACAAAGTTCTTGTTTTTAAATACCCCTTTCTAAAATGAAAATTCCATGACAAAAAGATACACTGACCAAAAAGTATGCCAATTTTTCCCAACTTGATTCAAAACTACACTGCTCAAAAAATTAAAGAGAACACTCAAATAACACATCTTAGATCTGAATGAATGAATGAATGATATATTCTCATTGAATACTTTGTTCTTTACAAAGTTGAATGAGCTGACAGAATGTGAAATTGTTTGTCAATCAGTGTTGCTTCCTAAGTGGACAGTTTGATTTCACAGAAGTTTGATTTACTTGGAGTTAGATTGTGTTGTTCAAGTGTTTTTGAGCAGTACTGTATATTTTATAGTCAGCTCATTGTCATGAAAGTTGCTCAAAAGGCCAAGAAAATTTCAAAATAACTTGCTACATGTCTTTTAATGAATGCCATACGTCCTGTCTGTGATGTTTGATCACTGAAACTGCAGCCAAATGTAGGCTTTAAGTAGGATTTCAGGGAAAATGTTGATACATTAGAGCAGCGATTCCCAACCAGGGGTACGCTAGCATATTACAGGGGGTACATGGAAAAATATCCCAGGTGTGTAAATTTTTTTTATAGAAATAGGACTGAGGTATAGGCAGTGGCACCTGCAGAAATTCTTTTCATGGGGGTCCATGAGGGGGCCACTGAAAAACCAGGAGTGGCCCACCAAAACAAATATCCACAATATAAATTTATGATGTGTTTGTAAAAATTACAAATTGAAAACTATGTCAATATAAAGCTATGGATTTGCCAACAGATGTTCAATTTGTAATTTTACTGATAATATTATTGATTTTGTGACATTCAGTGGCAAAAAACAAGATTAAGTATTTTTGTAATGTTTGGGGCACCCACTGGCGGGGGGTCTGGGGGTCCTCCCCAATAATATTTTTTAAAGAAATAGCTGCCATTTCCTGCATTCTGGTGTATTTTAACAGGTTGTTAAACAGATTTTTACCTACGTAGGAAAACACTTAATGTGAGTATTCTATAAGTCAAGTGGAATAAATTTATTTGTTAAGCAAGAGAAACAGCACTGGGTGAACTGATGTTTTATGGTAAATGTGGGGGTTTGATGGGGGAAGTTCCCTTCAAAAACGATTGTCATTTTATTTAAAAATGTCAAATATTTTAAAGACATTTACAAAGAACAAGCTTTTTAAATTTTAAAGCATCACCTGTAAGTCAAAAGTTTTATTTGCTTGTTGATGTTTACTTTTGTGGAAAAAAAAACTGTAATAAAACTAAATCAAAAGAAGCACAATTACAAACTACATCTACTGTAGTGTTATCCCAAATTATTAAGTTATTTGCTTTTTTAGTCATATAATAAATATTATTTTGGTCTGTGAGAGAAAACATGAGTACCTGGAGAAGATGTAAACACAGAACAGAAAGTTGATAGCAACCTTCTTTCTTAGAGGCAATAGGTTGCTCTCTGTGCCACTGTCGTAATTTTATATCTATTATATTATTATTAAATTATTTAAAAAATAATTTGATTAAAAATATATTTATGAATATAACCTCCTGAGAATCTCCATCTTTATTTGAGAATGTTGGTTTTCTGCTTGCCCTTATTCAAAAGAGCTACATTTTAATTTAATTTTTTATTTTAAATAAAATATAAATGAATGTTTTAAACTCTTAATTGTTAAAAAAAACAATGTTTGTTTTGATATTTATGAGTTTCTATATTCCTAAATAGGTATGGGAATTGAAAAAGGAAAAACCTGGGTACTCAGGAGGACAAAACTGCTGCGCCCCTGTATGTAGGGCCCTATGATTTCCACAATGCAGAAAATGCAGACGGAATCACGAAATTAACACAAAATGTAATCCAGTATAAAAGATGGAATCACACAGAATTTGCTCATTTGGAGTATTTGATGTACTTGATGTATATTGCACGCTGCTTCCTGCACCTGCTGTTACCTGCTTTATTTATTTAATTACTTATTCACTTTCAAGGCAACATTTTTATCTTTGTTTAATTTGTTGAAAATAATTCAATGTCTGAGAATTAAACATTCTATAGGAGTTAAATAAATAATTTTCATTTAATAATCAGTACATTATAGTTTTGGAGAATCATCACGTTTGACAGAGGGGGTCGGGACCCACAGTGAGCTCCTGAAACATCAAGGTGGGGTCCTGAAAAGGTTTTCTGAATTAATGACACTAAAAATTAGAACTAACAACAATGTTTTGCCTTTGTTGTTACAAAAGAGTAAAGTTAATGTACTTAAAATGGACAAAAAGAGAGTAATAAAAATTGTTACTATGCTCTTGTTTATTTGACGTGAAAACAATATTTATCAATCAACATGACCAGGACCCTGTTTCATCCAGCAGCTTAACAAACTCTGGGTTAACAGATACTCTGAATCCACTTATCCCGCTCTGTGATACTCAGGATTTTCAGTTTCAGAACAGGTGATATCAACTGGGTAACTTAATCCTGAGTCAAGTTACCCTGAGTTCAGTTGGAGCAGGAAGCCCTGATCAATGGAAGTCAGATAACATGATTCACCGAGACAACAGGAGAAAATAAGAAGAACAGAAGTCCATTTCTCTGTGATGAAACTATAAATATTAATGACGCCATATGGAGGATATCAACATATATTTAAAATACTAAAACTAAAAAGCAAAACTGTTGCTGCTGAAGAGAAAGAGTGTGACAGAGAGCTGCTGATCAAGTCAATGATTATGATTTTACATAAAACTAAACTTTTATTCTTTAGATTTATTTTTACTTATTCTTTATTCAAGTGGATAAAAGCAAACAAAGATAAAATATAAAAGTATATAAATATAGTAAAATCAGGTAAGGTCAGGTATAAGCTCTTATGTTCAACCTTTAACAAATAAATTACATAATTCACTGCTTCAATACACAAAAGTATTGTTGTCCCCCCGCCCAAAAACAAACAAACAAAAAAAAATGTGTACTCCATCTTCTTTCTGTCAATATTTAATCTAAGTTTATTTGACTTTTAATTGTGAATCAGAATGATTGATAATTTTTCACATAAACAGCTCCTCTGGAGCTCAACTTTTTTCTGTAAATTTTTTTTAAGTTTATTTCATTAAAAAAACTGATGAAATTCTAAATACATTAAAATAAAAATATATACTTCTGTAAGAATTTAAACCTTTGATCATAACTTCATTAGAGAGTAGAAATGTAAATGTAATTTGATCTTTTTTCTGTCCCTATGCTTCCTGTGAAACAGCTACAAGTTGGACTTGAAGGAAAAGATTGAAACCTGAGAAATTAAAACCATGTAAAATTAAACAGATTGATCCAGAAAGACGTGTAATCCTGGTCTTATCCCTCTCTCCTGACATAAATTTCTGCAGAGTATTAGCTCCAACATACAGGCTCATTTAGAAAATAACACTCTGTCTGACTCTGTCCTTGTGCAACTGTCAGCTAAAAGTGAGACAAAATCAGGATATGTTCCAGTAATCCTGGGTAAGTTAACTCAGGATAACTGCTATCTGGCTTTCTGAAACTCAAAACCCAGGATCTTAACTTATCCTGCTTTCTGAAATGGGGCTCCAAACCATTACCAGTTAAAATTAGTCTGACCTTTTTCAAAAATAAAAAAATAAGAACCTCTTTATTTTAGCTTGAATACGTGGAGCTGAAGATGTTCTAATTGAGTAATATTAGTTGGGTTAGTGTCCCCTGACCCTGTGAAACCATTCGCTGTTTCATTTTCCCCCGTCCCACACCTCTGTTAACCATTTACACCTGCTTCCTATATTCATCAGTCTCAGCTGCCTCCACTTATCTCACTCCTGTCTACTTATTCTCTTACATCTTTTTGTCTCATCTGTCAATCCTTCTGTTTGTCTCACTGCTTCTGATTGTTTTTTGCCATGTCAGCCTTTATGTTTTATTCATAAAACCTGAATCCTTAAGTCATTTTTACTACATTTCTGAAAAATGGTCTTAAAATGGTACCTAAATAACATTTATGAGAGGGAAAACACATCTTAAAAGAACAACAAAGAACTAAACAGAACTAGAGAAAGTATAGATTTATGTGCAGTGTTCATCATATTATAATGTATTTTTCAAAAAAAAAAAATCAACATTGAGTTCATAAACTGATGGATCATCTAATCTAAAGCACACGTAACAAACAGCCCCATGCCCACATCCTTCTGACTCTGATTTCACAAAAAAAGTCTTGGTCTGCTGTGTTGGGACTTGTTTAGAGAACCAACATGATCAGGGCTGCTCTCTCAAACCTGACAAACCTCTCCAACACCACAGCAGGTCTGATACACATGGTTTGCTTTGGGCCTAATGGACCACATCAGGCAATTCTAGGATCTGACCTTTAGGGGAGATCAACCCCCGTCTAATCTGGTGGAAACTGAGATCAACATCATTTTGATGATAAACAGAAAACATGATTTTTATCTTCTGACAGTAATTCAGTGTTGCCTCTGTGTTTAGGCTGAAAAATAAAGCTGTCATCCTTAAAAACAGATGTTTTCTCCACAGTCTACACTAACTATACTTCATGACATAAACACTAACGTATTCATAATAACTCTACTTGGTAGGACAGTGGTAGGACAGCTGAGTTGGGACCAGAAAGTCATGGGCTAATAGTGTCCTTGAGCAAGACAACTAATCCCCAACTGCTTCCTGGGTGCCCACTACCTGCCCACTGCTCCACTTGGTTTCTCGTGTGATGGATCAACTGCAGAGCACAGATCTCATCATAGGAACATGCATTAATGACAAATAAAGTACATTTTCATCTGACAATCATAAATATAGCTGTGTGTCATCTGCAGATAGTCAACATTAAACTTCTGTAGCACTTTAAGCACATAAAGGATAAACAACAGTGGGCCGAGAAGTGACCCTTGAGGAACCCCACATGTCAAATCCTGTTGATCCAACTTAAAACTGCCAATAGTCACAAAATATCTCTGGTCCTGTTTATTTGTCTGCAGTGTTAGCAAAATATCTCATTAAGGAAGGGTTTTAGTGAAATCTTCAGAAATTAATATTTAGACATTCATCTACAACTGACTCACCTTTGGAGTCAGCCACAGCTAACGGACATTAGCCAGCACAAAATGACTCTAACACTGAAGGTTTAACAGACACTACTGAGTTCAGATTTGCTGTGGTAGTGGTTCAGAATCACCTTCAACACATACTCTGAGCACTAACAGAACTCACTACAACTTATAGGATGATCTTAAACTCTTGAAAGACGATAGGTGATAAGCATTCTTTTAAAGAATGCCTCAAACTGAATTGAGACTATTCTTCAGACCGCTCTCCCAGCATTTCCTTGTCAATCTTAAAATGCAGTATTTGAATTCAAGTATCTCACTTTAAAAAGTAAAAACGAGTTGTGCTTGTTGGTGGTTGGTCTAATCCTGTCTGTCCAGAAACAGAAAATGTAGTTTTCTTTTGAGACTTTTGGAATCTTAGAGCTAGAAGCCATTCATAAAAGCCGAGATCTTTGTGTTCATAAATCTTTCTGCAGCAGCAACGTTGCAGTTTCACAACAACCTATAATTAAAGTTTTGAAACGGCAGGGGTGGGTGGGGGGGGGCACAACAGACAGGTTGGAGGGCTAGAAATAACATGGGACCACGAGACATATAAACAGACAAGGAAAAGAAAAAAACAAAAACCGACAGGGAAGT
>JAUBOC010000078.1:22025768-22036247 GCA_032275365.1 Anablepsoides cearensis | reverse complement strand
CAAAGTGCACAAGCGTCCAACTTGAAGCGTTGAACGCAATTTTGACGCTGAAATCGCGTTTGGTGTGAACGCAGCATAAGAGTTGGATACCTAAAAAAACAATCTGTTGTCTTTGACGTGATGTGAAAACATGACGAGGTCAGAGCAGGACACACACACACACACTGACCTGACAGTCTAACTATCATCCACTAAGCTGGGATTGAAGGTTCCTGCACCGTCTAGCTGATATTTTCTCATATTGTAACATTAAATAATACTTGAAGTGTGTCTGATGTGTTGTTTTTTATCAGCCAATAGTTTTGAACAGTATGGACTGAAACTATTCTGATGGTTGTTGTGTGAAGGTGAATCTGGACTTGGAAAATCTACTTTGATCAACAGCCTTTTCCTGACTGACCTTTACCCTGAGAGAGTCATCCCTGGAGCAGCAGGTAAACACATTCACACACTCATCTATTTAGGGGTGTTATCTGTAACAGATTGATCCTGGAGCTGATTTAACTTGGTCAGAGCAGCACAGAGGCTTATTTTATTGAGCTGTGAGGAGGTAGTGATCCATACTCATGAGCCTGTGTTGGTGGTCTATGGTGTGAGTCTCAGAGGAGACAGTGTCAACGCTTGAGTTTTAAACACATTCAAAGAAGTTTTCTCTCAGAATAGTCACTGAGCTTATAAAGGTGTCTGTGAGGCTACTTTCACTTTGCACAAACTGATGTTCAAATGATTTTTTTTCGTTGTGGTCATTGACCTCCATCAGACTCCAGTGGGAGCAGTCCACTGCCTTGAAACAGACCATGTGACGTCACACCAGAGATGGAGACTTGTGACTCGGACTTAGACTTGAGTCACATTTAAGTCCCTAATATTAGAGACTTGACTTGGACTCGTGGTTTGAGACTCAAAAACAATGCAAGTCTTTTCACTGCCTGGCTCACGATGCTGACTCCCTCGATCCATGCTCCGCTCCCTCTCGCCTGAGAATGGGAGGGGCCACCGCCGTCTAATATTAATGAGGCGTACCCTACATGACAAACAGAGCTTCAGTGAGACTTTATTCAACACCATGACAAGAGACTGGTCCAAATCCAAAATTAGTTGTTGTGATGACTTGTGCAGCCCTTTTACTTTAAGGATTCTGGTTCATCATCTTTGCTGACATGTTTTTATACATTTAAAAACATCTTTTTTGGTATTTTATTATAAAATCAGCAGCAGACTTGTTGGATTTGTTCTTTGTCAATGAAACAAAATATAATTAAAGTATAATAACTGTTTGCTTTTGTAAGACTACAGGTGCAAAATACAGTTAACAATACTCTAACTGCTTGATAGTTGTTATTTCAACCTTAACCTCATCTGTATTTTTAAAACAGTATTATGTTTTAATAGTATTATTAAAACATAATACTATGTTTTAATATTTATTAAAATATAGTATTATAGAATATAATACCTTTGATCAAACTGCCAGTTAAATGATACACGATACAGACTTGACTTGGAGATTTGGTCAAAGACTTGGACTTGCAAAAAAAGACTTGTGCACATCTCTGCGTCACATGCTTTTTACAGAAGGAAACATGGATGCTAACGTGTTAGCATTCCATTCTGAAGCAGGCATTTATCTAGAGAGGCGTCTTAACAACACCTCCAGAATCCTGCCTAAAAGCCTGTTGTGAAGTCGTCCAATCAGAGCGGACTAAATTATTATCTGCTATAATTGTTTGGTCCGATGTTTATCATTTATAGTTCTGTATATTGGATTTGATCCAGTCAGAGGGGCTGTAGGCCTGTAAGGAAGGAGACGTGTTTTTAATGTTGTGTAATGTTGGAGTTCTAACTCAGTAAGTACTTGGTATGGACAAATACCCAAACTGAACCTTTTGAGATAAACTGGTATTCAGGCACCTCTTCTGTTTTGAGTCCTGAACGTAGTTCTCCTTTAGTGTCAGAGATGGAGCGACTGTCTTCTTACTTTGTCATTACTTCACAGAGAAGATCGAGAGGACGGTTCAGATCGAGGCGTCGACGGTGGAAATCGAGGAGAGAGGAGTGAAGCTTCGTCTCACAGTCGTGGATACACCAGGATACGGAGACGCCATCAACAGCCAAGACTGGTAGGAAATCCTCTTCAAGTTTAATAATTTAATAAACATACAACCTTCATTTCCAATAAATCCAAATGAAGGAGCACAGATTGTTTTCTATCAGTCGTTACCAGGAGATCATGTTGTTTTGAGCTTCATGTTTACATCTTTGACTTTCCCTCCCAGTTTCAGCACCATCATCAGTTACATTGACGACCAGTTTGAGCGTTACCTCCACGATGAAAGCGGCCTGAACCGTAGGCACATTGTGGACAACAGAGTTCACTGCTGCTTCTATTTCATCTCCCCTCTGGGCCACGGGTGTGTCCCCCCGCTTCACAAACACCATAAACATTTTAAGAGTTAAAACAACCACATCTTTCTGATTTTTGTTTCCTCTTTTTGTCCCAACCAGCCTGAAACCTCTGGACGTCCAGTTCATGAAGGCCATCCACAACAAGGTCAACGTGGTTCCTGTCATCGCCAAGGCCGACACGCTCACCCTCAGGGAGAGGGAGAGGCTGAAGCGCAGGGTGAGCAGCCACGCAGTGTACCCGTTTTTCCTGTTCCTGCCTCAAAACGTGGCTGAAGCAGCGTGTTCTCACAGCTGCACACAGAGCTGCTGTCTGAATGCTTTGATTTAAAGATTGTTTCCTCGTTGAGCTCTTCTAACTGCTGGTTTTATCACCTTCATGTTGGTCAGATCCTTGATGAGATTGACGAGCATGGTATTAAGATCTATCACCTTCCTGATGCTGAGTCAGACGAAGATGAAGACTTCAAGGAGCAGACCAGAATTCTCAAGGTAACATCTTCCTATTCTTTGTAAAAAAGAATCATTTATTACATATTAAAGTGTCTTAATTATATGTTTTCAGTGATTAACAGGAGCTTCTCCTTTTCTTAACCAGGCCAGCATCCCGTTTGCTGTAGTGGGATCCAACCAGCAGATCGAAGCCAAAGGGAAGAAGGTCAGAGGTCGTCTGTACCCGTGGGGCGTGGTGGAAGTGGAGAACCCAGAACACAACGACTTCCTCAAGCTGCGGACCATGCTGATGTGAGTGATGGAACAAACGAAGAAGTGGTTCTGATCCGCTTCTAACTAAACTCTGATGGAGTTCAAATATGATCACAGCCAAGACCTTTCAACTTCCTGTTTGCTTTTTCATAGTAATATAACTTTTAATTGTAAAGTAGTGGGAGCTGTGGTGTACAGTAGTTTTAATCAGTTTCTCTTAAACATATCTGACTGAGCAACACAAACTGTAACACAAATATGATGTAAAACAACTGGAACAGATGTCCTGAAATTGAAAAACAAAATCCAACTTTTACATTTGTTTCAACATACAGTGTTGCTTTAAAACTTTGGATGTACCGCCAAAAAAGAAATCCAAAAAAAAGTTTTAATCAACCACCATGCATCATTTTAAAAATTCCACTTTGAACAGTAAAACTAAAACTAGAGAAGTTTCATTTTCTGCAAAAGAAAAACTGAGAAATTAGCTGAAGAAGCTAAAACTGAGTTGTTAAAGTTAAAACAAGCACAACAGAGGCTGCAGTGATCAGAACACAGGCTGAAAAACAACAAAACAGTAGCTAAAAATAAAACAGTCCCTAAAAACAACAAAACAGTTGCTAAAAACAACAAAAAAGTCGCTAAAAACAACAAAAAAGTTGCTAAAAACAACAAAACAGTCGCTAAAAACAACAAAACAGTCGCTAAAAACAACAAAACAGTCGCTAAAAACAATAAAATGAAGCAAAAACAAAAGAGTAGCTAAAAACAAGGAAATGTAGCAAAATAGAGCAAAACAGTAGCTATAAAACAATAAAATGTAGCAAAAACAAAACAGTAGCTATAAAACAACATAATGTAGCTAAAAGCAAAAACAGTAGCTAAAAACAATCAAAAAAGCTAAAAACAACAAATACAAAATAGTAGCTATAAAACAACAAAAAGTAGCTACAAACAAAACAGTAGCTAAAAACAAGAAAATCTAGCTAAAACCAATCAAACACAAGCTAAAAACAACAAAATCTAGCTAAGTCAGCGGAACAGATTCTAAAGCCTAAATTAGCTAAACCAATGCTAAAATTAGTATACATAAAAAAATAAGTAAACTTAAGATAACAGATGCTATAATTCAGAAAATCACCATCTAAAATTAATGAACCATTGATTAGCTAAAATTAATAAAATATGCTGGCTATAAAGTATTGAAAACTGATGCCAAAAAATATAAAAAATAAAGCAAACATGAGTAAAAAACAACATACATACATACATACATACTGTACATACATACATAGCAACATAGTAGCTAATATCTGATAGCAGCTAACTGGTAGCTAAAGCTAAACGTAACAACACAGTGGCTGAAAGTTAAGCTACCAAAATAGTAGCTAAAGAAATATATTGAAGATTGAGAGATCATTGTTTTAAAATACATTTTGTCAGCTTGTTTTAAATGGATTTTATTTTTGAAAAGAAGTGAAATAAAGTCTAAAAGTTTGAACCAGAAGTCATGTAGCTGAATATCTTGATTTATGAATGAATAAAACGACTACAGGAAAAACCAAACTATACAGAGGAAAACAAACAACAATATATTTCTGGTGATGGTCCAGTTGATCTTTAAATGTGAAGTTTTGTTCTGTTCTGAAAACACCTCAGTGATATAAATACAATGTGTTTTATTTCTCTGTTTGAGTAAAAGTTTAGCCTGACTGAGTTGTGTTTCCACAGAACCCACATGCAGGACCTACAGGAAGTCACGCAGGACCTGCACTACGAGAACTTCCGCTCAGAGCGCCTGAAACGGGGCGGCAGGTTGTCCTCCCATGGTTACATTCTGCCTCTGTCTCCTGCGTACGTACTCACCTGTCCGCTTGCTTTTTCAGCTCCTCCCCCCTACGCTTCAAAACATCATCATTGATGAAAGTAGATCATGGAGGCTAAACTCCTCAGTCAGATCTGACAGACAGAATCCTGGTTGAACATCAGGATGTTTTTGTTAGTTTGATAGATTGTCCTGTCATTTCTTTAGACTCGTAGATAAACTGGTATCAGTAGATATTTTGCATGTTGTATTAGTTCTAGTGTTAGCTGATGGAAAGCATGTGAGTCCCTGTAGAGCTTAGAAACAGGATTAATGTGTCTCATGTAACATAGTTTCATTATATTTTGATTTTACTCAGTCTAGACAAAAACAAAGTCTTTTAGTTTTGGTTTTAGTACGACGTCGTTGCCTCGCCATCAGTCCCTCGATGGCGGTCTGGACCCATGAGTTTCCTGTTGGAGGTACTGTTTTTGTTTTTGGTATTTGGGGGAGGCTGACCTTCGCTCTAACCGCTGCCTCTCATGAATCTTCCTGCTTTCATTTCTTCAGTGTAGAAGCTCATTTCTCTGCAGTAGCAACTGACCCACTGACTCCTTTTCTTAGCGTTGCTTTAGTCCTGTTTGTCTCACGCTGCCTAACACGGTCCAGCTGTGACTAATGCAGAATGTGTTAACCTGTGTGGTTTCTCCTCAGAACACAAACTGTTAGTTCAGTCAGCTGTAAACTGAATAATAACTGAATGTGTGTCACTGGTGCAGAAAAGGACCGGAGCCTGAGGAAATGGACAAGGACATGATTCTCCAGGAGAAGGAGGCTGAGGTGAGCTTTCATCTTTGATCTTTGTAAAAGAAAAGCAGCTTTAATCTTCATCAGGACATTTCTCTCAGGTCGCCTGGTTTCCTGTAGCTGTGGTCAGGGTTTTGTCCACATCAGCAAAAACATAAAACTGTTTAAATGCCAACATTATAAAAGGTGAAGGGTACGGGTGTAACTGTACAGATGTCAACCAGATAAATTAAATGTCATTTAACTCACCTGTGTGAACAGCTCACCTAGCTGAGAACTATGGAGGACCAAGACTGACATAATTAGAAATAAAAGCAGAAATACATTAAAGTTGGCCAATAAATGAATACACTTAAAATTCACCAATTAAATTAAAAAAGGAGAACTTTACCTCATGTTTTATCATTTAATTCACCATCCTATTTATTTTTCCACCTTTTAGCACATAACTGACAAGTTTCCTGTTTAAAAAAATGTATATTTATGTTAAAGTTTAGTTTAAAACAAAGACACAGGTAAGCGTTTTCCTCCTTGCCTTTGTTTTAAACTAAACTTTAAGCTAAACTGCGGCATGCACTGTAGATCTGCACATGGATCCTGCTGCTTCCTGTCTGTTGACCAATAGGAGAGGAGCTGACCCAAGAAGCCCCGCCCACCTTATTTACATAATGTGGCAGAAATGCATAAGGTAATAACAGGAGACAGAGAAATGTAAAAACAACATCGAGATAAATTATAAAAATATATTTGAATATAATCCTTTAAGAGACACAAATACATGTACAAGTAAAAGGAAAAACAAAAATAAATATATTTTTTAAAACAGTAAAATGTGAATTATGTGGTAAAATATATTATTTATTGGAACTAAGCTGGACAAATAAATATGAAGGTTAATTAAATTATAAAACATGAGGTAAAGTTGTCTTATTTTATATTTAATTTAAGCATTTTAAATGTATTTATTTTATTGGTCCATTTATATATTTCTGCTTTTATTTCTAACTATAACAGTTTCAGTCCTCCATCAAGAACAGGTTTAAACTTTTTATTTTTCCCACATTAGAAGATGTTATTTAGTTTTTTATCCCCTCTGATTTTCATCAGGTTTTGATCAAATTAAGTGAAATGACCAGTTTTCTTGGTCAAATAAACCCAGTTTTCAGTTTTGTGGAGTGACCTGCAGGACACCGTTTAATCTGATGAATGAGACCAAAACATTATTAGATCTTTATTAAAGTCTCACTGTGTGTTAAAGAAGTGTTTTTTTTCTATGGTGACATAGATTTGAGTAAAAGAAATATATTGAGAAAACACTTCACATTCATGTTTTTTATATAGAAAAACATGTATGGTTTATTACTGGTAGAGAGGTTTTGTTTGTTGACCTAATTGGTTTAAAACCATCTGGGTTTCTAATTTGCGTATGTTTTGTGAAACTGCTGCTTGAGATAAATGCAACAGGTTTGCCTTTTGAAAATGTTTTTGCCGTCACAAATAAAGATGTTGTGTGTTGTGCAGCTGAGACGAATGCAGGAGATGATTGCCAAGATGCAGGCCCAGATGCAGAACCGAGAAGGAGATGGAGACGTGTGAGACGAGAACCCCCCTGAACATTCTGCAGAGTCAACATGAGGCAACATTTACTGTGTGCAGAATATTGTCAACAATCAATATGAACAACATGTGTGACGGTTTTCACCCTCAGCTGTTAACTTTAATGTTGATCAATAATATTTAAAGACCTCAGTTAGTGCTTCTATATTTACCAAGTGCTAATCCACTGATGAATTAAAAAAGGAGCAAAAGCCCTAAAGCACTCATCAGGAAATTAGTTCCCAGATTAATGTTTTAGGGGAACTGTGCCCACCACTGTATTCTATTTAATCCACTTCTGACTTAATTACAGGACCTTATGCTCAATTTAAAATAACGCTGATTATAAAAGTTAAGAAGATTTAATATTTTTGTGAACAACCTCAGTTTGGAGAAGTTTAGCTGCTGTTTGCTACACTTTTACGCTGCCGTCCATTTCACGTTTATATAGAACTCTGCTTATTTAGACGAAAGGATAGAGGCAGCAGCAGTTAGCTGTAACACTTCCTGTGCAGCCTGGAGATTTCCAGGTAGGCGTTTCATAATGTTGCTGCAAACATATCTGAAAAGTGATGGAGGATTATTTACAGAACGGCACCACACCACACCTTGGTTTCTGCAGGCGTCCATACGACTGAACACAAACCAAAAAGACTTCAAAACCACTTTGATAAATCCAGAGTTTGTGGGCGGAGCTTTGCCTGACTGTACTTCCTGTTCTTGTGTCATCACTGATACAGATCAGTGTTCAGTAGTGAGGAGGAGGAGCTCCTCCAGTCTGCTCGCCACAGGAAGTCCTGTCAAAATAAAACCATTGTGTCCAAACTGAGGTCTTTTAAAGAGCTTTATTTCACAGACACATCTTCAGATTGTCCCTTTAACATTCATTTTAGTGCATTCTCTAGCTTTAAAGTCTAACCTTATCTTTGTTTTTCCTGTAGGTGTTTGAGCCACAGATCAAGTTTGACCAGAGAATTGGAATGAAGATAAACTGACAGTCACTCTTTGCTTTTTTTTTTTAGTTCCACATTGACCTGAAGTCTTTTTTTTTTTTACACATTCAGTTGAGTGTAATCAGTGTTGTGTTCATATAATTAAATATAACGGTTCTTTTTTTTTCATGTAAGCTTGTTAAGGCCAAATGAAGTCGTGTAATCCAGATGGTGGAACGCTGTTACTGTTCTTGACTTTGTTTCCTCTCCAGAAAACTCTTGTGTTCAGTAAATCTGTTTATTTTTGTTTTGCTGTGTGAAAAACTCAATTGGGAGAGCCGATTGTAGCAGAAATGGTTGAAAAAGAAGTATTATTTTGTTACACAAAGCCAGCTGAAATACGTTGATCATAAAGATTTAAGCTAAAATAAGTTTCTGTGTATCCTGATCATGCATGTAGCTGTCGGCCCCTCAGGTACACACTCACCTGCTCTTATATCAGTGTAATAAAACTGCCTTTCACTCTGCTGAACTCCTGAACTGTCACCCCCTTACCTTATATGGTCTTCCTGTGCGCCTAAAAGAAATGCAGGACTGAGTAATGAGGCGTGACGCCTGATTGGTGCTTTAATCTGAAGGTGTATTTGTGTGGCAGTTCTGGCTTAGTTTAATGCACCAACGTTCCCCACACCAGCCAAAACATGTGAGATCTTTGACATTCCTCTTTGTCCTCTTTTTACTCAACAATGAAGTACCAAATATTGTTCTTAATGCATATATTAAATAAAGGTTTATTAAACTTTTAATGAGCTCACCTGTGTTTTCAGTCACATTATTCATCTTCTCAGGTTGGACTATAAGCTGACCTGATGCTCTAACTTCAGGTTGGTCCTTTAATTCTTTTAAATCACATCATTCTTGAAGATATATATTTTTATTCTAAAGGACAAACAAGTTAGAACTTGATGCAAACCGTCACCATTCAGTTAGCAGCTGTCAGGTTTATAATAACAGTGTGGTGCCAAAGTTTGGGCAGCCTTGTTCTTTTACCTGATTTACTTTTTATAAATCATTGATTGTTTGGATAAAACAGTTAAATATATCATATGGCGGACTAACACAGTGATATTTGAGAAGTGAAATGAAGTTTATATGATTTACAGTAAGTGTGCATTAATTGTTAAAACAAAATAGGGTGCATAAATTTGAGCACAAAAAAACCCCAAAAACTATTTAGTTGATCCTCCTTTGGCAGAAAAAACAGCCTCTAAACGCTGACACTCATTACACACTTTCTGTAAATCATAAACTTCATTTCACTTCTCAAATATCAGTGTTTGTCCCCTATGATATATTTAACTGTTTTATCCAAACAATCAAGGATTTATAAAGATAAATCAGGAAAATTAACAAGGCTGCCCAAACATTCGCACCCCACTGTAAGTACATTTATTTCATTACAGTGCTTTTACTTTTTATTTTATTACATTTTAAAGCTAAAAATGATACTTTTAGTTCTTTACTTTAAAATGTAACACCTAGTTACAAAATTAAATCTGTTTGAACTCTTCATGAAAGATGTTTCTGCTCTAAAACATGAAGTTTTGAATTTACTAAAAGTCATGTAGTTTATTTCTTAGAGAGTGTAAAAGTACTTTTACTTGAGTAGTTTTCTCATCAGTGACATTTATTTTTCCTGTTCATGTACTTTTACTTTAACTTTTCAAATACTATATTTTTGTTAGAATTGGGGCTAAAGCTTGTAGGAGGAGTTCACTCAGATACATGAGCAAGAAAAGAGACAAATTGACAGCTTTGATCCAAAATGGCCGACTTCCTGTGGGGGTCAGACCAGGACTCAAAGAGAAGGTCCTGAGACGTTACACAGGTGTACCAGATTTCATGATTCCAGGGCCAAGCATGGCCTGGGGCTCGTTTTTTAAAATAATTCGAAAGGGGCGGTGTGGAGTAATTAGGCCACACACACCAGAACTTCCCACACCTTGGTCAGCATCAAACTCAAGGACTTTCCAGTACCAATTTCCTCAAGGTCAAGAATCACGTGCAACAGCAATTACCTACTGCTTCTGCAGAATGTTACCAATAAACAGGTTTAAAATCATGTAAATTCAATGGAAAACTGAACAACATAGAAGTTGAGTCAGAATCAATGAAATAAAGTGGATTAAATGTTTTCCCTACATTCATATCTACAATACATGAACATGTAAT
>JAUBOC010000078.1:21999816-22010249 GCA_032275365.1 Anablepsoides cearensis | reverse complement strand
AATTTCTGAGGACCCCCAAGATACCTCTCGCGGACCCCTGGGGGTCCAGGGACCCCAGTTTGAGAACCTCTGGTCTATAGTTTGTAAGGTAACTAGTGTGTGAACCTCTGTACTGATGCTGCTGTGACACCTGAATTTCCCCTCAGTGGGACAATAAAGGATATTTCTTTTCTATTCTATTCTATTCTATTCTATTCTATTCTATTCTATTCTATTCTATTCTATAGAAGCTCTTTGAATATTTTATAATGATGCAATGTATATAATTAGTGCAGGTACTCATGTTTAATTCAATCCCATTAGTTGAGTTAAAAAATAATTACCCACCTGTACTACTGTCAAACATATGAACTGATGGTTTATGCTTTTATACACAGCTCAATAATAAAATAATATGACTGGGGAATGAACTTTTTATCTTTGGTAATGATCTCGTCACAGTCCATAAAATAATTAGGAGTGAAAGCAAAACGGAAAGCTTGAGGTTCAATTCTTACTTCATAAGTTGGTTGCCAAAATCTAATTCTAACACAAATATAAAAATGTCACTACACATTGAACAAACTTAAATTTTCTTACATTTCTCGTCCTATTATTAAATTTATCAGTGTTTATAACAGGTTTAAACACTTGCATTGTTGGCTTGGACCCCCACCAAGCCACCCAGTTCCTGAAAACCCTGACATCCGTGATGGGGGTCCAGTTTGCAGGAATAAGATGTGACAGGGGGGTTCTGTACCTGGTTCTGCATGCCGTGAAGGTGTGCCATCCCTGCAGCTTGGACAGAGCGACAGCCTCGGCTCTGTCTTGACAAAATGATCCTTTCAGTTGTTTCTCCTTCCCCTCGCAGCTGTGTAGGAAGCGAGCTAGGCGGCTAACCCACCAGATAAACACCCAAATCTGCTGGCTTTAACGGGCCTGTCACCCCGCGGGCCGTTCTCGGCCTTCCAATCCCGGCGAGACAACGAGCTACTGACCGCCTCGCTCCATGACTGTCGGCGGTGAGAGGCGAAACGGGGGGAAAATGTCTTTCCGTGAATTAATATTTAATTCATTTCAAGGAGCGCTTAGCCTGTTGTTCATGTGAAGCCCGAGGAGGACAAAATAATAGCTGAGATCAACTACGCATGCGCCTTGTGTAGGAAGCGCATGGAATTGTGGGAGTTGTATTTCTAAACGCAGTAACAATTTCGGTTCTAAAATAACAAAGTTTTTATTATTTTTTATTTTTTCAAACTTCATTCATTTCCTAAAAACAAAATTATATAGAAAAAATGCAAATACCATGAAATGAAAGGCAGCAGACAGAAGAAAAAAATCTTATAATATCCCTTTTTTTCTCAAGTATAAATTCAAACAATACTAACCTTCAATTAACAAAACAAAAATCTTCCTAGAACAACAATTTATACACATGCACATTATACTATTTCATTTTTTTTTTTAGCATACAAACCTTAATTATTCTCTTGAACATGTACATTGATTTGGCAACATAATTTTCCAGATTATTCCACAATCTGAATCCTTGGATTGAGGTGCACTTGTCTTTCATGAACATCTCTGTAAGAATATAACAGCTCTCTCTCTTAATAAAGTTTATTTGAGTGTTTAAAGTTAATGTCTTTTGATGAGCCTTATAACTAACAAAGTGTTATAATCAACCACATTGTAAAATTTCCGTAATTTCAGTTTACAAAATAATATATTAGATGGATAATGCTGATGTTTTCAAGTGATAACTTATAGCTCTTTTCTGCTAAACAAAAAAAACATTTGTAATTGTCTTACATGCTTTACCCCATACCTCAACACAATAAGTGTGAAACAATTAATGTGTTGTACAACATATACAGAGCTTTATCATTAAACAAGTCCCTCACTTTGTAAAGCAATGCAATAGATTTAACTAGTTTTAATCTAT
Source organism: Anablepsoides cearensis (assembly GCA_032275365.1). Classification (NCBI taxonomy): domain Eukaryota; kingdom Metazoa; phylum Chordata; class Actinopteri; order Cyprinodontiformes; family Rivulidae; genus Anablepsoides; species Anablepsoides cearensis. Next base: position 22,008,325 of record JAUBOC010000078.1, on the reverse strand, counting down.
ATGAGGTTGCATCTCAGTTTCTCATCAATAATAACACCCAAAATCTTTACCTCACTGACTGTACTAATCTCTACACCATTAACTCTAAATTAAATATTAACAGTTTGTTGTCTCTTTGTAAATATTATATAATTAGATTTATCCAGATTTAGTGATAATTTATTAAGTTTAAACAAGTTTTATATTTTCACAAATTCTGTTTGCATTTTTTACCTAAACAAAAAAAGTGGTATCATCTGCAAATAAAACACTTTTGAAAAGCCCTGACACATAAATCAAGTCATTCACATATAAGATAGACAACGTTGGTCTGAGTACAGAACCCTGAGGAACACTTGTGATTCCACAGAGTTCAGATCTTACATCATGTACTTAAACAAACTGTTTCCTATTTTCCAAATAACTAGATATTCATTGTAATGCTGGTCCACTAATTTTACACATATATAAAAATATTTAATACAGTTTAATACAGTATATAACCATGTGTTTGTACCTGTGAGTTTAACGTCAATCACAAATTTCTCAGGGGGGCAATTATCATTGAAAACCAGAGGTGGAACACGGAAACTAAAATCCATAACATAAATGTTATGATGCTGTTGTAAAAGGACAGTTTGAAATCGTGCCAACATAAGAGTTAAAGATCTGCCAACAGATTTAGTTATTTCAGATAATATTACTGATTATGTGACGTCCAGAGACCAAGAGACAAGAGACAAGAACAGATACTGTGTTCTGTATCTTTACATATTATATAAGTTTACCTTACATTATTATTACATATTTCAGAGGTATTTGTAATGTTGGGGGAGGACACACTGCTCTGTGGAAAAGTTTGAATGACATAGATGCCATTTCCTGCATTCTGGTGTATTTCAACAGGTTGGTAAACATAGTTTTACCACATAAGTAAACACTTGGGGTGAGTATTCTATAAATCAAGTGGAATAAATTGTTTGTTAAGAGATAGAAACAATGCTGGGTGAGCTATGGTAAATGTGAGAGGTCCAAACATATTTGATTTTATTTGTGAGGGGGACACTTCCCCTTCACAAATAATTACTGTGATGTCTGTGGGCTATTTGTCCTTTTCTTTAAAAAAGTAAAAATATATTTTAAAAATATTTAAAAGGAACAATTGTTTCAAATTTAAAGCCATCACCTCTTAAAACAGTTTGATTTGCTTGTTGATGTAAACTTTTGTGAACAAAAACTGTAATTATGAATACCCAAAACTGGAAATAAAGACTAAAACAAGTTACAAACTACATGCAGCATTATCCCAAGCTATTCTTTTATTTGCTTTATATTAGTTTTAATGAATATGATTTTGGTCTGTAAGAAGAAACTAAAGAACATGCAAAAAACCCACTCGTGCATGGGGAGAACATGTAAACATGACCCAGAAAGTTGATCTAGCAACCTTCTTAGAGGCAACATGTTGCTCTGCTACTGTACTGTCTAATTTTATATTTATTGTGTAATTATTTGAATTATTCAATTAATTATATATTTAATAAAAAAATATAACCTCATGTATCTATTTTAACACGTTTTGATCTATCAGTGTTTTAGGTTTTCATTTTATTCTGACACCCAGTCACAGTATATGTTGAAAATATTTCACTATCACAGTCAATAAAAATAATTAATAAATACGTTTGTATATAAAAGTTAACAAAAACAGCTGTAAAAGACTACAGTACACGGTTGAATGCCAACCTTGGGTACCGGAAGTAGCTATTATTATTTGAGCAGAGCGCATGCGCATTTGCAATTGTAAAAACACTTGAAGCTGTCACTGAAGCCACACCCACTCTGGCGTTTTGGAGCGGTCACGTCTTTCCTTTTCGGTCCTTGCCCGTCTCGGTTGTTATCACAGAACATACACCGTTTTGTCTCATGACATTTTAAACCCCGGTGCCGTGGGTTTATCGGTAAGTAACGGAGCTGTTAATGCTCTGCCGGTCTGTTTGTTTACCGGAGACGGTACGCCGTTTAGCTACCGATAGCTTCCTGTAGCCGGTGCTGCTCGTCACTCAGATAAATAATCACAGGCTAAACATGGCGTCTTACGTAGATTTTTAATCTATGACATTGAAGCTGGGTGTCATACGGCTACTCATGTCAGTTATGTAATTTAACCGCAATACGTCAAGAAGACCTTCATCATACACCAGTTATTGAGCTAAAACCACCGAAATCTGCAGTTTCCTCAGTGTTTTCTATGGAACGTAGGTTTTTATGTCTGATCAGGCCGACACATATCATTTAAAATGAGTTTTAATGACTGTTATAGTAGAAATCATAAGCTCCAGTGTGGACCTTTCAAGTTTTAAAGATGATAACATCCGAAGCTTCTGATGTGGCTGATTTGATTTATTATAGCTGACTCTAGGGTAAAAAAAAACACTTAACATGTAAAATGTGGAGCTGTTTCTGCAGAGATGTAGGCACAGTAAGATGGGTAAAGAAACATTTTTATGTCCTCATATTTAAAGGCATAGTTCAGACATTTTGAAGTGGATTTTTGTGGAGAAACACCAATAAACAATATCCTACCTGTTGTAGATAGCTCTTCTAACAGCCTCAGTTTGGGAAAATCGTGGATTGTTGCCATCATAAAGCAACTCCAGTCTCAAATTTCATAGTGGTTCATTTAAATAAACTTTTACACAGATGTCAGTTTCGTACTATGCAATTATTCTAACAAATTTTATGAAATTCGACACTGAAAATGTTCACTGTTCATTCCTTTTTGAAGTGCTTTTCAAATTTGTTTAAAACTTCTAGGTTTTACTTTTGTTCTATATAAAAATAATTGCACAGCACTGCGATCATAATCCAGGTGTTGCAGTAGCTCAGTGGTCTGTGTTGATATCTTGTAATCCCAAGGCTGCAGGTTCAAGCCCAGGTTGCGTCCAGAATTGTTCATGCAAATTCTGCCCCCTGCAGAAGGAAGCAGTGAAGAAAACGATGAACTTTGGTTACGCTGCTGTTTTTAAATGTGGTTTCAACAAGAAAGTTGACATGTACTGTAAAAGTGCTGTTTGTGTAAAGGTCTATAAGAGGGTGTTTGCATTTTATTTTATTTATTTTTATTTATCCTTTATTTATACAGGAAAATCTCTTGAGACTCATTGTCTCATTTACAAGAGAGACCTGCATGAACCTCTGTGAAACCCTACAGTTTGGAGCTGTTTTAAGATGGCAGCAGTCCTCTTCAGTTTTATCTGAAAGCAAACGTCTGCTCATCAGAGTCGGGTTTTAACGCCATTCCTCCAACCTGAGGCTGTTCAAAATGCTTACTTCAACTTTTACTATAGAATTAGCTTTTTCTGTGAAAATGCAGCATGAATGCTTCATTCTGAAAAGTTTTTGCAGAAAAGAAGGAAAGACATACAAAATTTTTGCAATTTGTTCTGAAATAGCCAAAAAAGCCAAAATTAGCTGAAAGTAGCTAAAAACTAGCCTAAAAGCTGAATCTAACACAAAGGAGCAGAAAGAGTGTGCTTGCTTTGTGAAATGATCACAAAAAATGTGAATTTAGTTGAAAAAGCATAAATTGGCTGAATATAGCTAAAGAAAAATAGCTAAAGTTGTAGAAAATAGCTGAAAGAAGCATAAAAGCTTAAATTAGCAAAAAAGAATCTGATAGAAACTAAAAAAATAAATAAACAGAAGAACCTAACCGTTAGGAACAGAAAGACAACTTAAAAAACAGAAAAAGGCTAAAATTGGCAAAAGAGAAGCTGAAATCGGCAGTTAAAAAAGTAAAGCAGAACAGAGCAAAAGTTAAAGAAAATGCAAGAAAAGTTTAATTATTTTGAAGGATTTTAAGGATGTTGAAGACATATTAATTTTTCAATGGCCAAAAAAAGTCGAATATGTCAGCGTGAGTTGCTGAAATACCAAAAGTCATAGCCGAAATGTTGTGAAGGAGCTGAAAGATTTGATATGCAAACTGTTGCAGGAGGACAAAAATTAAAGAGCGTTTGTACGGAAGAAAAATGGATCATCTCAGTTGTGTGATTATGAATTAGAGATGCCTTTATTGTCATTGTACAGAGCACAATGAAATTACAGTTAAGAAGACACACATGACAAAACAATTCATTATGAATCCTAACTTTTTCATAGAAATCTACTTCAAAATGTCAGAATTAGAGTAATATTTGTTTCCCCATCTTTAACAAACAGCAAAAACAAACACCAGCAGGTTGTAAAATGTAGCTTACTGTCTGTATCTGTGGGTTAAAGAAGTACTAAACTGTGTTTTTTTGTAATAGCAGGCAGGATGAGTGGGCCGACCTTCCCCCCGCCTGCAGATATGGCTGAGATGAACCGTATCCATTATGAGTTGGAGTACACGGAGGGCATCAGCCAGCGCATGCGAATACCCGAGACCCTCAAGGTGGCTCCTGAGAGTCAGACGGGGCCTGTTCCACTCCAGCTGCCCCTGCCGGCTCACACCACTCTGATGCAGGTTCCTGAAAGGATTGTTGTTGCAGGTGATGCATTTGCTTTACATCCACAGATGCACAACATGAATGCACTAATGTTAACAATGAAAGCTTGGCAATAAGGCAAAAATATCATCATTGCTTTTAAGATATTGAATTAAAGATATATTTTGCAAGTAATTCAGTGCAACCCAACATTTTGTATGTAAAAAAAACTGCTGATTAATATATTTATTGAACTACCTGCCTAAATCTGCCTGTCTTCATTTCTAAAGTGCACCTCAGTGGATTACATCATTACTGTGGGGGGCAGCAATGTGCACAGCTAACAATGCAGTCTTGCTAGTTATTCCCACAGAAACATGGCCCTATGGCTCACTGGTCACCTGATCACAAACACTCAGAACTTTTGAACAGTCACACTTTTTCACACACTTTCATTAGGACTGGGTAAAAAATAGATTTTATTGATCTTGGATCGATTTCTTTTAAATTTGTGAAAATCAATTCTAGGGCTGCCAAGATTAGTCGACTAGTCACGATTATGTCAATATTAAAATCGTCAACAACTAATTTAATAGTCGATGCGTCGTTTTTTTTCTAACTTTGTATTTTTTTTTTATAGTTGACTTATTATCGATTAGTCGACTATAAAAATAATCGTTTGTGGCAATTACCACTACTGCGCAGGTCTGTCAAGGACATCAACTATTAAATTAGTCGAGGATTTTAATAGTCGACAATAATCGTGACTAGTCGACTAATGGTGGCAGCCCTTCATAGGGCATGAGATTGATTTTTTTCTTATGGTGTTTTGTGTGTGATGAAGCTGAGGTGCATTTCAATATTTTGTCTCTCTTGGCTTGCCGTATGTTTACATCTGGTTGATGTTCAAAGCTAAAGGCCCTGTCACACTACACAACTTATGCCAACTTATGAACATTTTAAAGACGTCTACATTGAAGATGGAATTGATCAAATCAACAGGAAGCTTCTTTTTGGCGTGTACATAATGTGATATGAACAAATGATCAAATATATCACTTATTAGCAATTTAGACGTGAAAACTGTTTCATACGTTTTCATAAGTTTAGACACAGGTGTGGCAGACCCTAACGTTAACACATTGTCTGGTTCAAAACAAAAGCAACAAAGGAATCACTAACATTACCAGCTGAATCTCTGCAGGACTTAAAGATAACAGACCATGGAGACTTTTGTTTGCAAAGATTTATTCTCGTACTGTAGCAGAAAACAAAGCGGGCTTCAAACCAAAACTACTGTATGTAAACATCTGACTGAAACTGTTCTCCACAGCATGTACAGTATAAACGTGTGAACGACAACGTTATAACAAAACCCCTTAGTTTTGTTACCAATATTACTATTTTTAAACTTCTTGATGAAATTCAGTGATGAAATGTTGTAATTGTATTGAACAAAACACCAGAAGGTCACAGAAACATTACAAATATTCATCCGCTCAAAGCAGTGGGCAGAAATATATTTATACTATCCCACCTCTTCTTCTTCAAACTTATTCCATCAGTTCTGAAATATCAAGAAATTTATTCTTAATTTCTTAATAATGTCCAACAACACTGTCACCTGCAATTCCTTTATCATTTAACCCTTTGAAACTTAAGAGTTTTATTTCTAGATTAAACCGTTGAATTTACAGGTTTGCCTTTAAAACCTGTTGTTTATGGTGAAGAGAAAAAATAAGTGAATTTGTATTTTTAACACAGCTGAACCATTTTCATTATTTAAAAGCAGATAGAATCGAATTATGATTAATCGATTCAGAACCTTATGAAGCAGAATTGAATTGAATTGGCCACGATACCCAGCCCTAACATCTAGGCCTGTCACAATAAACAATAAACCAATTAATCGTTTGATAAAATAAATTGAGGAAGATAAATTATTATAAAGACAATAAGTTTCCTTTTCCTGTTTTTTTTTTCTTCGTGTCAGGTATTTGCCAGGTGCATGGTCTCCTGAAAGCATGAAAGCCTGTGAACAGACATTTATCCAGAGGAACGCCTTCACACAGCTGGCAACACCTTGTGATTGCCCACTGTTGTTTTTTTTCTTTTTACACTATGTAGATTTTAATGTAAACTTCCGTAAACAGGGTTGTTTTATCATTATATTAATTTAAACTGGTCTCCAGCAATATTATCGTTTATAGCAATAACTTCTAAGACAATTTATTGTCCAGTAAAGACTGTTATTGTGACAGGACTACTAACATCTTGTAGTCACCAGCTAGTCTCCAAACAGTCACAGCTTAGCCTGCAGTGTGATTTTGGCTAAGGAACCATAAAGCATAGAAAAACAATATATATACAACAACTCTTTCTAATCTTTTACTGTTTGAAATTGTCCTGACTCCAGACAGGGAGAAACAGTTTTTAAGACTTTATAACCCTTATAAATCAGGAAGTGACTAATAAATAGTGTTTTTATTAACCTCTGTGGCCTTTTTCTACCTTTCTTTCCTTTTTGCTTGTAGGTGACGATCAGGACCCAAGGCTGATTCACCCGAGAGACTTGGATCTGATCCAGTCGGTCCCATCAGTGGACCTCCTGAACATGAAGGCCCCACCACGTGTCCTCACCCTCACAGAACAGCCTCTGGACTCTCTGGAAACGGACCAAACCACCAACTCTCAGAGTAACTCCAGCCAAGCGGTAGGTGAATTTTCTGTACAGTTATCTGGATACAACAGTGAGCTGAAACACTCAGAACACACGTTGTGTGATCCAGAGCAGTAAATGTGCTTTTTATTGTTGGATGTTGAAAATAGTGGCATTTGTTGGTTAGATTACTTACGCAGGACACGACCAACCCAACCTCAGTCCAAACAAAGGCTGATGTTTTCAACATGTTGATGCTGAGACTGAAATATCTGCTGCAAATGTTATTGAAATACAAAAATTACCTTGCTGTGATAGTTCTGATATAAAGATTTCAGCCGATATTGATATTTGATATTATTGGTGTTACCGATATAGTTGATACCGATATAGACCTGATAGGTTATTAGAATAAATCCTTCACACAGTCCCTGCCACACTAGACAACTTATGACAAATTTTGAATATTTTAAAAATGTCTACATTAAAGATGGAATTGAAAAAATCAACAGGAAACTTCTTTTTGTTGTGTACATAATGTAAGTCGAACAAATTGATTATTATATAATTTTAATCACCAACAAATCTGTCCAACTCTGTATATTTAAATATATTTTTACGTTTTCTTTTTCAGTTTTGTCAGATTGTTTTTTTTCACTCAACACTTTCTGATAGACTTTTTACATGAAACATTAAACTGTGAAGGAGAGACAAAGTTTTACTGTTGTTTTCACAATTATCAACATAGAACCAATGGTATGATGTGGACCTGGCAGTAATTCAAACCTTTGCTTGTATGAAAGGCCAGTCATCACGCTCGATCCCGCAGGGAGCGCAGTGTAAGCGAGAACACGTCCAGTCGCCACAGCAGTCAGGTCAGCCGGGGGGACTTGAGGTGAGGAGGACACAACATTTAACCCACCTGGGTCTCTGCCTGACTGATTACTGTTGTCTTCTGTTTCCTCCACCCAACTACCAGCATAACCCCCTCCTCGCCTGCACCCGTCCGCCTGTGTCCTCCCCTCTGCTCCCCTGAAGATGCAAACATCAACCTGTTTACAGCTGCTGGCTTCCTGTCTTACATGCAGTCAACAACTCGCCGTGCGTACCAGCAGGTCCTGGAGATCCTGGACGATGGCCACCGCAGGTGACCTCTTTGCTTCTTTCCCTAACTTTACCACACGTCAGTCTGTTTAAAAGGTTTCTACACAAGAAAGTGTGCCTCCTGCAGGAAAATCAGAGTTTGAATTTGCAAGAGCTCTGAGTGCAAATTTAAACTCTGATTTTCATGCAGTTTGTAAAAATGGCATGTTTTGTCACCATGGGGAAAATAAGTATTTAGTCAGTCACCAATTGTGCAAGTTCTCCCACTTAAAAAGATGAGAGGCCTGTAATTGAC
>JAUBOC010000078.1:21920507-21931614 GCA_032275365.1 Anablepsoides cearensis | reverse complement strand
AAATGTAAACAAATCTTGTGATCTCGGCCCCCAATCGAACCGAGTCTACCGGACTATCAGGTGTGAATACACCCTTAATCCCTAAACACAGTCAGTCGGTCAGTCAATTTATTTTGTTTTTGTATTTTAAAGCAATCACATTTTTGGATTTTACATTTACCATATGTTAAAACCACGAGAAGACCACTCCATCCACAAAAGAGCACCTTTTTAAATTTCAATGGTTTATTTTTCCCTTTTGTTTGGTGTACTTTTTTTGCTGCTATGGTCCATTTATTTTTGAGTTTATTATTAAAGTTCTAGAGTGTACACAACAATAAAACAGTGGAAATAATTCCATTTGTAGGGACTTTGATAAAATTTTCAAACTTACTTTAGAGCTGTTTTTCCTTTTTCTATTCGTAAGGCTCTGTGCACAGATACCAAAACTATTACATTTTTTTTAATTGGACCCCCCCCTCCTTTAAGGATTTAGAGATTTTTAAAGGCTGAAAATTCGGACGTAAGTGCTCCATTGACTTCCATTATAATGTAAAAAAAAGTGCGGAGCTCCGTAGACATAGTGCGTCACAATTTTCCAACAAATTTTCAAACCTGTGCCTGTGACATGCTTATCCTTCAAATACAAAATGTCAAAGAAAATATCTTCATATTTAAGAAAATTGGCATAAAACACACAATTTAATCCATTTTGTCACATAACTGGCATATTTTCCTTTGAATTTGGCTCAGCTAAAGTGAAACAGGAAGTGACATCAAAGGGGAACTCTTTAAGAAAGAAAACTCCCTGGTCTTTTTTATTAAAACATTATTTGAACTATGACTTTTCTTCATCACTTTCTTATAGAGACTAAAATTATCTCAAGAAACATCAGAAAATTCTTTGCTGTCTCTGTTGTTAGCTGTTGTAGCAATGCTAATATTTACAGGCAGACATTCCCCTTTGACATCACTTCCTGTTACTTCACATGCAAATATCTCAACAACTGGGCATCACAGTGGTGTGAAATTGCTTTTGCAATCCATGTTATCTTTCCAAAAGTGCAATCACATTTATCACAAAAAAATTGATGTCAGATTCAGTATTCAGATTTTTTTGGATCAATTTTTAATTATTTTTCCACTGATTTGTGATATTAGATTTTCCTCATATCGCCCAGCCCTAATCTATAATATTATTATTTGTTGTGTCATTTTATTGGACCCCTTACAAATACTTAAGACCCCCCTTTGACCCCCCATATGTTCTGGTGCCACCACTGATCCTTGTGGGGACTTTCCATTGACTTCTATTCATTTTTGGTAATTCCTAACCCTGACCACTTACCCTAAAACTAACCTCACAGGTACCAACCTGACCCAAAAACTAACCTAAACTCAATTCACACCTTAGTCCCCCCCCCCCCCACCACCACCACCAAAAACAAGGGCACCCACACACAAGGTTTGATCAGTGAGGAGCAGGCCGCTTGCTCCGATGTGGTCTGTGACCGTCTGAGAGCAGATATTTGGGGCACTGGCCCATCCTTGTTGCCATGGCGATGAAGAGCCGCTGAAGCTAACAGACGAATGTGTCAAAGTTAACAGAGAATACACTTATCACCCGGGATCTCCAGCTCGTCTCAGAGCCACGCTTGCTTTCTGATGCCAGAGATGAGTGGAGCAGTCTGTGGAGCTCGCTCACCCCCCCAAACAATCCAGTGAAGGATCCCAGTGTGTCACCGAGAGAGAACGCAGAGGAGGGAGTTATATAATGAGCAGGGGGAGGGGGGCCGGCGTGGCGTGGTGGTCACACTGCACTCACTTCCTGCTGTCAGTCTGCATTTGTTGCAAGGCGAGGTCCAGCTCAGGACTAACACACACACACACACACACACACACACTGCTGATGAGAGAGAGCAGCCGGCACTGATTCATGGCCTCACACACACACACACACACACATTTTTGCGATGCAGACATTCCTCTGCAGGCCCAGCACTTTGTCCATGTTGGAGTCAGAGAGCTCCAACAGGAAGTGCTCCCAGACACAAGATTTACCGTACGGACACACAGAACTCCTCTTCTGAGCAAAGACACACAATCCTCTCATTGTCTAGGACCCCCTCCCCCCCCCCCCCCCACACACACACACACACACACATTTGTGCACTCAATTAGCACCCGCTTCACCATACCAGCACCACAAACAGGAATACACACCCCCCCTTGTTCTCAGTCACTCCATCCACAAGCTGCCATAGCAACTCTCAGAGCGAGGCTCGTCACATCAGTGAGACTCCAGACACATCTGACAGGCTGGGTTTCTGATGACCCCGCCCCCCCTCACGGTCCATGTGGAGGTAAACACTGCAGCATCTGCTCCCCCCGCGGTGACACCTGCGCAGCTGCAAGAAAACACGTCACCACATCCAACGGATCAGGTTTTATTATCAGCTCTTCAACAACAACAAAACAAACATTATACAAATATTTGTTACATCTCCCACCAGTCTGGGAAAACAAGTGCCATTCAAAACCTGAATGAAGTTAAAGTGTTAGAAAGTCTCAGACGAGACGACCTGAAGGTTGTTTTTTGTTTAACATGGCTGCTTTAACACGATGCACAGCACGACTGAACCTCAGCCAGAGGAGGGGTCAGGTTCAGGTCAGGCACATTCCATGGCACGGCAATCAGAAACTTTCATCAAAGCTCTTTTCATATGACATTAAAACGATATTTAAACATGAAGGAAAGGTCAGGAGCCAGTATCTCACCTGCTGCAGATAGTTCTTTGAACCGTTTGGAGAAACAAGAGCTGAAGTTTGGTCACAAAGTCAGCTGCTGTCATGTGAACGCTGTTTTATTAACCCTTTCATCTAGGCCCATCACGATAACAAGTTTTACTGGACGATAAATTGTCTCAGAAATTATCGTGATACACGATAATATTGTTGGAGACCAGTTTAAACTAATATAAAGATATAACCCCCCTGTTTACTGAAGTTTACATTAAAATTTCCACAGTGTAAAAAGAAAAAACAGCCGTCAGCAGGATGCTCCTCAGGTTAAATGTCGGTTCACAGAAACCACCTGGTAAATACCCGACACCTGAGTTCACTCCTCTTTAGGCTAAGAAGTAAAAAAAAAAACAGGGAGACATGAGAAAAACAAAAAAGCAGACAAATTAAAATTATTGTCCTCACTTTAATTTATCAAACGATGAATTGATTTATTGTTTATTGTGACAGGCCTACTTTCATCACATCAGTGTGTTGATCCATGACTACTTTCATGAAATTATGTGGTAATTTTTAAGGCAATTAGAGCAGAAAATAACACTTCCAGTGCAGCCTGGGCTCAGTTGTCAGTTACCAGCTTAAAGTTTCAAATGTCGGAAAAAGTGTTTCTATTATTTTGCTCTAGGGCTGGGCGAAAATCTCTGATTTTTTTCATCCCAAATTCGATTTTTCGATTTTAATCAATTTTGCTTCCCACTTAATATAGTGTCTCTGTTTCAAGTGTTGAAAAACAAATTAGTTGTACTGCTTTTTGTAGATTTTGCAGTGAGGTGTTTGTTGCTCCAAGTCCGAGGTTGCGAAACCTAACCAGTTCCTGAAAACTGTCTTTTTTGAGAAGTAGATCCGCTCTGCGAGCTGCCATATTGTCATGTCGTGTACCAAGCATCTTTTAGGGACAGGTGGGGTGGCCTCTGAACTACAGAAGCCCCAAAGAGGGCACTGGTGGGAAAAAAATCTCAATTTTCCCAAATTTAAATCTTGATAAATGGCAACTTCGATTAATCGATAAAATCAAGTAATCGCCCAGCCCTATTTTGCTCTGCATCAGAATTGAAGAAATTTATTGTGGTTGTTTAGTACTGACATTTAAAAGCACTACACATTATAATGATAAACTGTTGTGTGACTAGTTTGTGATTAAATTGATGATTTTGTGTACAGACTGGTCTGGGTAGCTTTAAATGATAATTACACAGTGCAGGAGGTACTAATAGGTAAGATACATGCCTGAACACATATTTAACACTTAACTGAACCGTTGTTTTTCATTAGAACAGGAAAACTGTATGAGGACCTGACTTTCAGCCATAGGCTGGCCATTTATGATGACACAATAAAAATAGGCGGAGTCAGGTCCTGAAGATGATGCTATAATGAAGTGACTTCCTGTTTTTGTGGCTGAATGCAGAGATGAGCTACAGAGCTAATAAACATGCCTTTAGCCCAGCACTGGGTGGTTGTATAACTCTTCACATTCAAACATCAAACTATTGGTGCTTTGTCTGCCTGGTTGTGAACACATATTAAGGTAAACAAACACGCCTAAGTTACCTATTATCTTTCAGAGCAATAATTCCATTACAATAATAGTGCTCTACGAGGCATTTTGAATGTACAAACATTGTTAAAACATATTATCACTATAAAGCACTACAAGTACGTCTGACCCAATGTAAAATAAACAACACAGAACTGCTAAAAAACGTAAAAAAGTAAAGAGTTTCATGTGCGCGGCAGCCATGTTGAAATGATGACATAAGCATGCTCTGGCTGCTCAGGTATGGTCTGGTTGTGCCGACCTCTCGACTTCCAGTTGAAAAATCGAACTGGAAGGCAGCATTAGGATGCGACTCTCACGTCTGTTTATTTTAAAATAATTAATTTTATTTACACAATCACCTGGTAGTGGCACGCCAATCTGTTTCCTAATCGTGCTTTTTACCCCAATACAAAACCTAAAAAAAAAAAAGTACCCTAGCATCTGTTTCTACCATTGCATTTTATTTTGAAAGGATTATAAAGTGGACACTATGATCATGTCCTCATTCCAGTCAGAAAAAGAAGAGTGACCCTTTAAACGGGCAACAGGTAACAGAACCAACAGGACCTGGTTTTGTAGCACAAGTCTGAAGTGATTTTTATGTAAACCTAGAGCTGCACCATATATCATTTGAACACAGACCCCATGTGTGTGTAGTAGGGGTGGGAATCTTTTACCCTCTCATGATTCAATTCGATTCAGATTTTTGGGGCCACGATTCGATTCAAAATCGATTTTTCATTCAAAACTGATAATTTGAGCCCATTTGTCGTGTTCCCAAAGTGCTTCATCTTCATTTTGCAAACCTTGAAACTCATGTCAAACTCAGACTCATTCAGTAAAAACCAAAATGAGCCCAAATCTCTGCCTTCAATGAAGACAGGGCCAGCTGAATCTCTCTTTCCTCCAGTTTTGTAGTTTCCTTTTTTGTTTTGGCGCTTTCTGCACATTCATATGTTCCAGAAGCAGAATCACGATTCTGATGTAAAAAGATTTTTTTGTGCAGCCCTTGTGTGTGCACAACAGTCACACTGCAGGTCCTGCGGTGTAGGAGGCAAATTAAATCAATGTGTTATCAGGGGACTAAACCACTAAACGGTCACGTGTTATGGCTTTTATTTTGATGGGTTGCTTCTGTGGGGCGGCTTTGTGTAAAATAAATAAACAAACAAATAAATAAATAAAACGTTACTTTTTTTTCCGGAAACTTCTGCGACAAAAATGGCAGCCTTCAATATTAAAGTGTGACAAATTTGAACTAACCCCAAACCTGAAACAGAAATTAAGAAAGATGCAGAGGATAGCAGGAAACATACTCAGGTTCCGGCACAATAAAAGCATTAAAGATAACAAGAACAACTCAAATAGGGACATAAACATAAAGTAACACGCAGAAAGAAAAGGTCAGATCAGTGCAGGATGGCAGCAGAACTTATTTTTTCATATCACGATATATCGCAGGGTTAGAAAAATCGCAATGTCGTTTTTTTCTAATATCATGCAGCCCAACTAAAAACACCCACCTCTGATTAATTCAGCCCGAGCGGTCTTTTTATTACTGAAAACAAGGTTTAAATGACAGCGTTTCACATGATCTGCTGAGGAGTTCTGATATCTGGTAGTTTTGCAGACAACACTGGACAAGTTTAACTCTATGGTCAGAGTGAAGCCACTTCTCAAGCGGATCTTAAAACAATTATTTCTCCAAACTGAGTTTATTCAAAGAGCCGTCAACAGCTGGTAAAACAGACACAATACAGAATCAATAAAACCTGTGGGAATGTCTCATTTCTGCAGTTTTTAACCAGTTCAATCAATATCCTATCCCTGATACTGAAATACTGTAACATGTTCAAAGTAATATTTCCTGTAGAAAAATGTGTCTGATTTTATTTCTAAAAGTCTTAGTTCAATACTTGTTCATTGCAAATAAAAATTTATGAAAAAAAAAACAAGTAATTTCTGACAGTAATGACATTAAAGCTCAACAAGTAGCTATATGTAAATACTGATTACAGTGGAATCAGTATTTATTTAAACATAATCAGTACAGGTTTTACAACAGAGGTTTGTAATAAAATACACAGAAATCATCTGGTTAGGATGTTAAATTGCTCCAAATTTTCAGAAGGAATCAAGTATTCATCCAGGGGTCCACATATTATTAACCATAACAATTCAAACATATTAAATTACACAGCTGTTCCTTCACAAAGAAAAGATTTAACAGCGCTAAAATACCAAACCTGAGGTGTAACGAACAGATGTCTCAGTGTTTTTTTTAATCAAACCAAGGATGATGTGTGACTCATGGAAACAGTTGTAGTCTCTGTCCTCAGATTAACATTTAGCTTTCAGGCCTGTTGCTATGGTGAGGACAGGAATAAAAAGGGTGTAACGCCAGCCGTTAGCGCCCCCAGAAGGCAAGAAGGAAAACAAAAAGCAGCAGCGACTTCAGATCAGAAACAAAGCTCTGATCAGACGGTTTTTCTGTTACTTCGATTCGACCTGATGAGGAGGTAAAGTTCAGAGACACTAACTGCTAAATGTCTCCATCAACACACCTTCTGCATTAAAACAGAGTAGACTCACATTACTCCACAACCTGCAGCTACACGCCCTGTCTGCTGGACCCTCAGGGTTTGTACCAGTTCATGGAGCGCCGCAGAGCTCGCTCCCACCTCTGCAGGACTGGGTTGTACTCCTGGTCGGACCCCTCCTTGGTGGTAGCTCTGGGCAGGAACACCTTGTCGGTGCTCTGCAGCTTCTTCAGCTCTTCACGAGTCGTCCAGAAACCTGCAGCAATGGAGGAAAACAATGAGTCCAGCAAAACTGGGAACAAATGGAAAATCTGGTGCCATGTTGAGCACTGCTGCAAAAATAAAAGCTTGAAAGAATGAATGTCACAAAGAGCCAGAAGGTCCTGAAAGAATTATCTAATCTATCACTGATCCACTGAGAGGTTTTTATGTTAGAGGCTCTAATGGTATTTGACAGTTACAGATAGTTAGGGCCAGGCTAGAAATAAGTCATAATATTATGTTGTATTATTGCGAAAATAAAGTCACAATATTACCAGAATAAAGTCATAAAAATATCAGAATTTGTACTTTTATGAGAATAAATTCATAACAGTACCAAAAGTAGAAATAATATGAGAATAAAGTAACATTACCAGAATAAATTCACAATATAAAAATAAAGTCATAGTATTAGTTAAATAAAGTCATAATATTCCCAGAATAAAGTCTAAATAATACAAGAATAAAGTCATTAATACCAGAATAAAGTGATATTATGAGAATAAAGTGATAATATTATAATAATAAAGTAATGATATGAGAATAAAATAATATGAGAATAAAGTGATAATATTTTAAGGATAAAGTAATGTGAAAATAAAATAATGATATGAGATGACGTGCTAATATTATGAGAATAAAGTGATAATTTGAGAATAAAGTAATATAATGAGAATAAAGTGCTAATATGAAAATAAAATATTATTATGAGAATACAGTAATAATATAATGAAGTGATAATATTATGAGAATAAAATAATAATATTATGAGAATACAGTAATAATATAAGAATAAAGTGATAATATTATTAAAATAAAATATTGTGAGAATACTGTAATAATATGAGAATAAAGTAATATGAGAATAAAATATGAGAATACAGTAATAATATAAGAATAGTGATAAATATTATGAGAATAAAATAAGAGAATACAGTAATAATAGGAGAATAAAGTGATATTATGAGAATAAAGTAATATGAGAATATTGTAATAATATGAGAATAAAGTAATTATGCGAGAATAAAGTAATAATATGAGAATAGTGATAATATTATGAGAGTTCTCTCCATTTTAATGGTTAAAGCAAAGTCATCCTTTACATTTTGTTAGCACACTATTTGTTAATTTCCTCATGGCCTGAACTCCTGGAGCATTAAGTTTTCACTCAGAACATTATACACAGACTTACTTAGGAGGTGACACATCTAGAGTTATTTTACTGTGATCACAAATGCTTTAATAATCCAGGTTATTCAGAATCATTGCCAGTTTCTTAAGGATTGTTTTTTTTAGCCATCTTCCAGTCCAGTCACTGTAATCTCTTCTTCTTTGGTGACTTCCATTCTTTCCAGTATTTCTACACATTAAAACAGCAACCACATGTTTTATTTTGGATTTAATTAGCTAAAGCAAAACTCAAACGCTGTGGATTTTTTAATTAGTTTGATTGGACATTTCATTTGAAAACAGAAAAATGTTTGCAGTTTTATTGTGAAACGTAAAAACCAAAGAACGAACCAAACACGGATTCTTTAATTTGCTTCTACTTCCAGAAATAGGCCTTCAGATTAAAGCTGTCATGAGTTGAGCTATATTTAGAGCAGGAAAATGTTGAAAGAACAGAACAATAAAGTGTCTGAGCTAAACAGAAATAAACCTCTACACTTTCAGATGTTCAAACAGCAGAGATGAAAGATGAAGTATTAGTAAAGGTGGAGTTCACATATAATTCATCACTTCATGCAGTGTTTCATGGAGTATTTCCAAACAGACCTGTGGTGAACACATGTTTTTCCTGTAAATGTAATGCACGTGTCTGCTTACCCACTTCAAGTCCAGCCACAAACGCAGCCCCCAGACAAGACATCTCCCTGTGCTGCGGTCGGACCACCTTCCTGCCAAACAGGTCTGCCGTCAGCTGCATGACGAAGTCGTTGGAGGAAACGCCACCGTTCACCCTGAGAGGGAGGCAGGGATCAATGCCAACCATTAACCTGAACTTCTTTTACAGTTACAGACATTCCCCATAATGCATTACCCACACAGAGCTGAGCTGCATTAGCAGAACCACGGTTCACCTGAGTTCACCCAGTGAAAATGTGATCTCTCCTACATGACCGCAGAAAGCCTCACCTGATCTTTGTGATGGGAATGTGAGTCTCCCTCAGCATCGTCTCGTACAGCTGCTTGTTCCTGACAGTGAAAGAAACAAAGCATGAGGGGGCAAATAAAAGGAGGCGGAAAAAGAAAACTTTTCTTTAAAAAATGAGCCACCTGAAGGCGACAGACTCCAGAATGGACCTGACCAGATGGTTTTTGGTTGTAGAAGGTTTGAGGCCCATGAGAGAAGCACAGGCTCGGGGGTCATTCAGTGGAGCCTTTAATGAAGCACAGACACATCAGCTGACAAAACAGAAACTGGAATAATGATAAAAACAAATGGAAGTCAGTATTTAAAATGCTCTTTGTGTCTCTGAGTGCAGATAGTGTGGTTACAAGGCACAACTGTGTGGTCAAGCAACAAACAACAAACACTCAGGAGGAAACACTTACAAGAGCCCGTTCACAACGGAGGGCAGAGGAATTAAAAAAAACAAAAAGACAAGAGACAACCGTGTTATACAGAAACTGAAAAATAAAAGAAAACCTCTTCTTCTACTGGTTCAAACATTTACAGCAAATAGGTTTAATTTAGTTAAAAATGAGTGAAATAAAGTGACTAAATGAAGGATGTAGAGGTTGTACCTGCAGGCCGCTGAACGACGGGACAAAGCACACTCCGTCTGAGTCATCAACGCTGTACGCCATGGCACTGGTGTCCTGAACGTCAGAGAAGAGCTCTGCAGCAACACACACACAGAAACACACACAAGTTTGTTCTTCTACCCTCATGGGGACGTTGCATTGACTTCCATTCATTTACCAGTCATTTCTACAGCCTAACCCTGATCCCTTACCCTAAACCACAGATTCTCAACCCATGGCCCACAGTGCCACCTTGAGGGCCTCAACAGAACAACAGTTTTTAACTTTGGGCCACAGGACCGCAATGATTTTGAATAAGGAGCAATGCAATGCACTTCCACAACACTAGTAGTGGTAGTGCGCCACTCAGATGTTTAACAACTTTTTTAATATTGGTTTTATTGCTTTTAACAGAGTTTGTAGCACTTTGAGATTTTTGTTAATGAAAAGTGCGGTACATGTTCAATTTATTATTATTATATTATTATTAGTACACAGAAGAAGAACCTTAGGTACCTGTGAAGAATGAAAACCCATTTTAAAAGTAGACGCAAAAACGAAGGCAACCAGTCAAAAAAGGCCAAAGTTTGTCACTACTATGAAGAGCAGCTTCTGGTTCTACCATGCAAACGTTTAAAAAGACTGTGTTTTAAAAATAAAAAAAAAAAAAAAAAAGACTGCATTTTCATTTGCACTTTATCAAATTTATTTTTACAGTTAGTTTTTTTTTATTTGAAACATTTACATTAAACATTTTGAATGTATTTATTGTATAACCACAATTTTATTTATTGAATTGTCTATTTTTGTTATTGTTTATGTTAAAAAATGTTATGTTAGTGTTGATAAGCCTGAGTGGTCTGTTGACTGACGGTTGTATCAAATAACTGTTCTGGGCAGGTTACAATATTAAACAAATGTTTGTCATAATCATGTCTTGTGATTATTTGACAGGAGTTTTACTTGTAAACTGTAAGTGTGTTTAATTTAGTTATGATGTAAATACAATACAAATTAAACCAAGATTTAGAATAATTATCATTTTGATCATTGGTTAGCAGTTCCACAGTAAACACTGAATTTTTTGTTCAAATAAAACTTTAGAGGAAACTGAACGGATTGACAAATATGACAAACAGAATATAAAGATATCTACGCAGCACCAGGGGCCTCATGTATAAACGGTGCGTACGCATAAAAAAGTTGCGTGCGCCAGGTTTTACGCCCACGTTGGGAT
>JAUBOC010000078.1:21783505-21799304 GCA_032275365.1 Anablepsoides cearensis | reverse complement strand
TAATGCTGCTAATGCCGCTAACACTGCTAATAATGTTAATGCTGCTAATGCTGCTAACACTGCTAATAATGTTAATGCTGCTTATGCTGCTAACACTGCTAATGCTGCTAACAGTGCTAATGATATTAACACTGCTAACAATGCTAATGATGCTAATGCTGCCAATACTGCTAATGCTGCTAACATTGCTAATGATGCTAACAATGCCAATGCTGCTAATGCTGCTAACACTGCTAATAATGTTAATGCTGCTAATGCCACTAACACTGCTAATAATGTTAATGCTGCTAATGCTGCTAACACTGCTAATAATGTTAATGCTGCTTATGCTGCTAACACTGCTAATGCTGCTAACAGTGCTAATGATATTAACGCTGCTAACAATGCTAATGATGCTAATGTTGCCAATACTGCTAATGCTGCCAACACTGCTAATGATGCTAACAATCCCAATGGTGCTAATGCTGCTAACACTGTAATGCCATTTAGAATTTTAATTTAAAATTGAAAATGATTGTGGTCAGGCAGTTTGAAGTGCAGCTGGTACACCAGCCGCAACTGCAAGTTTGATGTCTTGTGTGGAAGCTTAAACTGCATTCAAGCGTTAGCAGTGTCATCGGTTGCTTGTCACAGGTCTATGATGTCGTCATAGCAAGAGCCAAGCAAGTAAAGGCCGCATTCCATTTTGAAATACATAAATTTAAACTTTTACATTTAGCCACAACATTTACATTTAAGTTTTACATTTGGATTTAGCAAAAATTAGCAATATGTAAAAACAGTGAGCTAAATTACAATAAAATGTAGGTGGATTAATTGTTTTACTAGGTTTAATCTTAGAATAAACTTGATTCCTTTTTGATTAATCTAAGAAAGTGAGCTAAATAAAGAAATGTAAAAAGTTAGTCAGCTTTTTTAACGTTTTATTTTACACCTTAGATGTTCATAAATTTATCTTTGCTTTTTATTGATTTGCATTTAAACATTTTTGTTTTTGTTAATTTTTAAAGACTTTTGGAGCTACACCTGCTGTCAACTTTACCTCTGTCCCCAAACATTAGGTCTGCTCTTGTCATAACATTACTCTTAATGGCCTGAAGGTTTGAGTTTAGTCACGTCTGACCACTGGACCATTCCCACATATTTAGAGAATCTCCAATCAGCCTCCAGGCAAATTCCAAACAGTTCACTGTATTTTTGTTTCTTTATTTATAGTACATGAAGATATTTACTGCAGGAAGAGATCGACTCACTTTGTGTTGCTGCCACCTTTTAAACACAACCATCTTTTTAATGACATGATTTAAAAAATATTTTCTAAATTAGCTGCTTTTCTAAAGTTTAGAGTTTTTTTTCTTCTATTAATGCAGAGATCATTAAAGACTGAGATAAATTAATAGAGCAGATTGTACTGGATCACCTACAGTGCTGCCAAACAAAGTGTGGGCCAAGATGTGTTTTTTGTTTTTTTTCATTGGCGGTTACATTCAGCAGTCTGCACCTGGAACTGAAATCTGATGGCATTACCTCAGGTTGATGCAAGGGTCCCACAATTAGCTCCTTGTATTTACATCATAGTGGGGTAATTACTGCGTCTGTCATCAAAACAAACACACAGTTCATGTTGTCAAACTTTTAGCATCAACTGCCGCTGAAGACGATAATGATTTTATTTGTGTGTCATGATCTGTGTGTTTGTGTAGACTTTTGTGTTTCTATATCAGGTTTTATGTGTTTTGTGTTTTCAACTTTTGGCTTGAGTTGTGTAAGAGTTGCAGCTGCGCAGCCACATCTGCTTCTTGTCTTTTTGTCTTACTGTTTTCATACTGTTTGATTATTTATTTATTTATTTATTTATTTATAGTGATTTTAGGACAGAAACTTCTGCACCGATCAACATGAAATTTGTCAGGAAGGTAGATGAGTCTGACCTACACTGCTCCAGTCAGCGGTTTTATGATAGACCCCATATTTGAGGAGGGGGCTCCACCTGAATGAAGGGGATGGCTGGACATATTAAAAACACTTATAACTCAAAAACTGTTCAACATAGGAGCTTCAGGTTATTTTTGTTGTTTAGTTCTGATGAAGGCCTCTCCATCACACCCACCAGCCCCTCCGGACCTCCACCCAAAACAATGAACTTGTTCTTTGTGACTTCTAATTTCTGGTTCTTTGCAGGGGTCATATATGCTGCTGCTATGTGGTACCTAGTTTATTTAACCTTCTAATTCCTTCTGCATTCTGGATCCAAACCTTCCTACAGCTGTGTTTGTTTGTCTGCAGCTTCGGTAAAACATTTCATTGCCACTGGACAGATTTTAATAAAACTCCCTAAAGCTCATCATTGGATGAACAGCTGACTTCTTTCAGGATGGCTGGCACAGCTGTGTGACCTTTAAAGGGATAAAAATGGCTTAACTTAGACACTTAGACACTGCCTCTCTGCTGCTGCAGGTGTGCTGCTCAGGATGGGAAGAAATTCAATACAATCGGCTGGCTTTTTTATATTTATTGTGGGTTTTTTTGTGTAAAGTGCCCTGAGATAACAGTTGTTGCGATTTGGTACTATTTAAATAAACTCAAACATATCCATTGGGTTCACATGATTTTTAAACCACAACAAGCTAATCTTAGAAATTGACCAGAACTCAGTCAGTTTTACAAATATAGTGGTAAAACTGAACTGGGCCACTCTTTGCCTCCAACAGGTAGGAAACGTTGTGCTTCCTGGAGGCTCTGAGAATCCCACCAGGTAATCTGTCCTCCAGAGACTGATGAGATTACCTGCAACAATCTGTGCACGTTTCCCTCTGAGAATTCTTCACAACACGTAGGTATTAACTCTTAGCGAAATGTCTCACTGAGGTTTTACAGATTTGATTGAACTGGATGCACATCTTCAACTGTGTTGACCCTAATTCAAGATGGACGCCAGCTGATCAACCACAGTCAACACGAATATGTCTGAGTCAGTCAGTTGAGATAAACTCATGGTTGTGTGTGTGGTAGTCACAGCACATACTCCATCTTACACAAAACCGCCTTAGTCTGAACTTTGGCGAGATGCCATTCCTTCAGTGAAAGACAGGCTTTTAATTTGAAATATCTTTAACTTCTGCAGCCCTTCTCTTCCACCAAACCTTCACTCTCGATCATGCAGCAGGGAATTCTGGGATCCTTCCAGAGTCAACATTTACAGCAAGTTTATTGACAGTTTTTTCACTTTTTTTTTCTTTATTCCTCCCAATATCTCAGGTAAAGGAATTTAATCCTTCAGTCCACTCAGACCTGATGTTGACTGCAGCTCACCTGAGAGAGAATCATCTGTTCTGTTCCCACAGGTCAGGCGGAAAAACACAACATTTCCTGATATGGTCAGGTGATCATTGCTGCTCCTATTTATCTGCTGGAAAGTTTCTGAAGACAGTTTGAGTTGTGCTAATGCAGCTACGGCCCTGAACTCCAACATCCATCAGCTTTCTTCTCTGAAACTGTTCTGTCTGGTTTTATCTTTTATTTTGATTTTATTCTAGTTTTCTGTCTCGTCCTTTGTTTTCTTCCTCCTGTCTGTCTTTGCTCCAGCCCCGCCCACTCACACCTGATCCTCATGTTTCTCTCCCAGGTGTTTCCTGTTGCTACTCATTAGTTTCCCTTTATATTCTGTTCTGTGTCTTCAGTGTTTGTCAGATCCCTGTTAACTGTTTATGTGTCCTGTTTGTTGCTCAAGTTCTTGTCTCAAGCCTAAGTCAAGTCTTAGTATTTAGTTTGCTGCCATGCCAGCTTTTTGTTTTCTTTATTAAACCTGTTTTCTGCTACCTCACTCAGTCCTGCATCCGGGGGGTTTTTCCATCCTTGAAAATCATAACAGAATCTTGTTCTGTTAGATCGTCAGCTGAGAAAATCCTGATGTTTGGATGTATAAACTGTACAAAAACAGCCAAGACACAGCTTTTTTAATGTGTACGTTTTATAAGAAGGCTAAAGAGGTGGGAGTGACTCTAGATTAGTGACTCTAGATTTAATGTTATGTTATATTATATTATAAAGCTTAAACTGTGATTGTGTAAAAGCTGTTAAAGCTGAAAAAAATCCAGTTCTCTGACCTGTTTTTATTGGAAACTAACCCTGATAGTGCTTTCAGCTGTAGTCTCATTGTTTCATGTATTCAACTTATTTGCTGGATTTTATAAAATTTGTTTTACATGGAACAGCATTGTCTTTATGAGATGTCCTAAAGTTGTATTAATGGGTTATAAATGACAAATGAAAGAATAATGTCTGATTTCTAACATGATTGCTTCGATGCAGAAGTATTAGCACCCTGATTCAAGATTCTCTCTATTATTTTCATTTATTTTGTTTTTCTTTATGTATTTTGCACCACTTCTTCATAATTTACCATTTTAGCAACATTACTGATTTATCTATTGATGTAAAAGCTTATTTAAGCCATTCAGAAAAGGTATGTTTTTTTTGTAATTTTTAGATTTTTAAGTAAAGGTGTTATACATATTTACCTTTTATTTATAAATATTTTCCCCACTGAAATAGGTTGAGATGTGTTTAACTGCATCATAAACCTTTTTCTTTCATTCTGCTTCAACATATTTGCTCTTTTTTTTGTCATCTTGTTACCTTTAGCTACTGTTCTGGTAGCCTACTATTTTTTACTTTTAACTAGTCTTTTGCTACTTTTAGCTACACAGCTTTTTGCTTGGTTTCTTTTTGCTGCTTTTGGCTTACGTTAGACTTTTGTTAGCATTTATCTAGCCTTTTGCTTCTTTTGGCCTTTTGCTTGTGTTTTCTACATTTAACTAATGTTTTGCTACTTTTAGATTTTAACTTGTGCTTATTTTAATTCATTGCTCTACAACTTTCAGCTTCAACAACTTAGTTTAAGCTAAATTTAGGCTAATTAATAGAGTTTTACATCAAAGTTTGAGCAATATCACAGACAGCTGGAAAATAATCCACTTCAGCTCTGTTTTCAAAGTGATTTGCAGACACAGAACTTAAATTACAGACTGGACTGGTGTGTGTCTCCTGGGTCATCTTACAGCAGCTTGATGCAAACGGATCCAGCCAGCCGACACTGACCGGCCGTGCATGTCTGTCACCTGCAGGTGTCAAATACAGACACAAGATCGGACCTGATGACAAGTTTCATGTAGAACTCTGCCACCGCTCACACCTCATGGTTGTTCTTGTGTGGAGGGGTTGTTTACCTCCAGCTCAGGTTGCACTGATGGTTGTGCTTTAGTGATCTTAGTGAAACCAAAGAGCTTTAAATTCTATCCTGTGACCACTGCAAGACAGAGGGTTTGTCTTTCCTCTTTGTACTTATTGTCTCCGCCCCTGAAAAGCAAAAATGTGTTTTCTTGTGTGTGTTTGTTGTGTTGATAAATCATGAACCACTGGGCAGTTTTTATTCTTAGAAAGTCAGAATTAGATCATCTACAAATAAAAAAACTCAATTCAAGAAGGCCACAAAAGCCAACTGATCCTAGAAAACACATATTTATCAATCTTCCTCTGCTAAATCATGGTCTGTTTAAAGAGGCAACAGGTCCAGGAGAGAAACCCAGAACTCCCTCTCCAGCTCCTACTGAGAGACCCCAAGATGTCCCCCAGGCCAGAGAGGATATATAATCTCTCCACAGAGTTCTGGGTCTGCCTCTCTAAATCTCTAAATGAAGGCACCTTAATCAGATGAACCTCCTCAAGTGACTCCTTTTGATGAAGAGGAGCAGCAGATCTGGAGGCTGAGCCTGGCCACCATAAGAAAGAAAGCTCATTTCAGCTGCTTTTAGGGTTCTTTGAATCAAAATCCAAACCTCAGGACTATAGGTGATGGTTGGAACGTAAACCAGTAAATCAAGAGCTTTGCCTTCTGACTCGACTCTTATTTTCATTATGACTGACAGAAGCAACGCCCCCATTAATGCCAACAAGGCCTCCATTATGACCAGCCCGTGTCTAGCACACAAGTCCAACAGAACACCACTGCGGTTCAGATCAGACCAGAGAAACACAATCATGAGAGTCCAGCCTCTCAACACACGAGGAGCGACAAACAACAGCGATTAAGGGTTGTTATCACAACCAGGGTGAAACCCGACACATGGGATGTGATAGCGACGATACAGCAATTGCAAATCGCGCTCTCGGATTGCTTGTCTTCACGAAATTTGATTGGTTCTTCTACTGCCTTAAGGTTATTGCTTATTGGTAACGTGAACTAAACAAATCTTGCGATGTT
This sequence comes from Anablepsoides cearensis, assembly GCA_032275365.1. Taxonomy (NCBI): domain Eukaryota; kingdom Metazoa; phylum Chordata; class Actinopteri; order Cyprinodontiformes; family Rivulidae; genus Anablepsoides; species Anablepsoides cearensis. Next base: position 21,793,042 of record JAUBOC010000078.1, on the reverse strand, counting down.
AAGGCGGACTCAGGCTCAAAAGACAACAAAAAACGTTAATAAAAATCTAAAGGGCTGGCAAGGCAGCATACACTCACATATTTTCTCAGGGGAACACGGAACACACCACTCTGCTGAAAGGCAGCACAAACAATGATCGGACGAGGCACAGAGGACAGAATATGAAGGGAAACTAATTAAAGGACAACAAGGAACACCTGGGGGAGACACAAGAGGAAACAGGTGAGCGTGGGCGGGGCTGGAGCAGGGCAGAGAAACACAGAGGAACACAGAAACACTAGAAATCAAAGAATCAAAAAATGAATTCAAAACAACTCAGCTTTACTGAAACTCACAGAAAGTAATAATTGGACCTACTGTGTATTGGTAATTAATTGGTCAGCATTTGCAGCCAACCTGATTCAAGATGGCTGCTGCAGCAAACTGACCTTAGAAAACACAAAAAACGCTACAAGTTATATTGTGCTGAAATTTGATATTGGTAGTGGAAATGTTCCATGAAATCCACATAAAAGTTTGAAGGATTGACAGAAATGTCTTTGAAAAAACAACTTAAACCTTTTTTAGCATTAATGATCTTAGTTTTAAGAAGTTGTGTTTTCTTTTAAGGAATATTTGATCTTTAATTCTTTCTTTGTGCAACAACATGAAGAACCCTCCAAGGCATTAATATCTCTGGTAGTTTTAGTGAAATCTTCCACTGCGAGGCCAAACACAGCTGCACGCAGTGAGCCGGGTCATATTTCAGATTTACTGGATTTACTGCTCCAATGTGCGGGCCAACACTGGACGGTGAGAACGTGAGCCAGAGTTGACACAAGAGAAGCAGAGAACATATTCAGAAACACCGTGGCCTCCGAGCAGAGGGTAATTACAGCTTGTTTACTGCATAATAAACAATCCGCCAAGTGAATGCTCAACAGCCTGAGATGACAGAGCGCAACACGGACAGGGTGCTTATAGTTCCAGTGAAAACAGCACAGTGAGAGCGACAACATTGGCATTACTTCACAGAGGAATGCCATTAGACTGTTTCCTGCAGGAAACTCTGCAGACAGAACAGCTAAAACAGTTAAAGGTCCGGGATTCTTTGAGGAAATGCATGTCACCCACCAACTTTAATGTTTTTAATTAAAAGGATATTTTCCTGAAAAAGAACAAAGTTGTAAATGACAGGATGTGTTGTGATTAGGTGCTCTAGGTTTTATCTCAGTATCTGTGAGACTCATGGAGTTACAGTCATGTTTGTGTTGTCTAAAGTTTTTCAAACACGCAGCCAAAAATGACTCACCGAGCGTTTCATTCAAATCTAGTTACTGGTTGTTGAGATATTTTGCTAACAAACAGAGTCACTGCCAAAGGTTTAGGCAAAGTTGTTGCGTAATGTGTAGTTTTCAGAGGATGTGGTGTGAATGACACTCAGCTTCAACCTAAATATTAACTCTGCAACACTAACTCTGTCTGTTAGCAAAATATTTCACAAACCACAGGACAGATTCTGATCAAACTTTCAGGAAATAAGAACTGATTAAAGATAATTATCCTTTCGAACTCCTGCTCCAAACATCTGACTTTTGCATATAATGAGCTAAAATGTGACTTTCATGCAGCTGAGAGTCGTTCAGCACGAGTTCTGTTCAAGGCTTGACCAGAAGCAACCACAGCTGGATGTTTCTCGTTGTAAGATCATGCATGAAAGGCAGCAGGAGATATATACATGTGAAGATGAGCCACAGCGGAAAATATTAAAAGAATGTTAAAGTGAAAAACTGCAGCTCGTAAAGAAATGAGAGGAATGTTTTCCCTCTATGTGTGACTGGTGGCCGCCTGAACCTGAGTGTTTTCCACAGTTTAGACTGGAACATGTCCTCAGTTAATAATGCAAAACATCGTGTTCCTGTTCCATTTTTTATAGCATTTTCCTAACAAAGCAGAGGGCGCTGCGCCTCTCCTCCTGCAGGCTCAGGTCCTTTAAGAACTCACTCTGCAGCACTAAATTCTACAAACACTGACAGCTTTACGGTTTCATCCTTGTAAGTGTCCTTGCATCTTCCCACTCCACTTCCTGTTTGGTCACCTCAGATGACTTTCCCTGGCACCGCCTCCTTTCATGCCTGCTACGAAAACAATATTTTTTCCCTGACTCACTTGGCTTCAGGAGCGATCAGACGTTAGTGTTTGTGATTTATGCGTGGCGTTTTCACATCTGGTTTAGCAGCCATTCAGTGGTCAGAGGAGAAAAGCTTCAGGAGCTGCAGGTTTAAGTCACATGAGCAGAAAGTCTAATCTGCTGCTTGTCTGACTGTTCCAAGCACGCCAAGGCAATATTTGTGCGTGTAAGTGTGTGTGCGTGCCCTTGTTTTTGCTACTTGGTGGTGACGATTTTTCAGGAAAATGCAGCCTCATGGGGACCGGATGCTCTTTGTGGGGACCAAAGCCCAGTTCCCACGACTGCAGAGGCTGATTTTGGGTGTGGGGTTTGGTTTAGGACCAAGGTGTGAATTGAGTTTAGGTTAGTTTTAGGATCAGGTAGGTACCTGTGAGGTTAGTGTTAGGGTAAATTCAGGGTTAGGATAGGAAATTTCAAAAAATGGAAGTCAAAGGAAAGTCCCCACAAGTATAGAGAGACATAGTAGGTGTATGTGTGTGTACTTGTTTTGACTGCAGAGTGAGGACCGTTTGCACCACAGTTACTCTCAAAGTGAGGTCTTTGCAGCTCTGCTGTGCTTTAAAATCTGGTCTGATGGAGAATTCTGGCTGTTCAACCTTCTTCCTCAATGGACTTTCTGTTTCATCGTGTTTTCAACTGGTGAGGCGTCCGTGCTGCAGGTGTGACCTAACGCTTTAAGTGTGTATGTAATGTCAGTTTGAAGGGCAGAAAATAAGATTCAGAGGTCAAACAGTCATTTTAGTTATCCTCCCCACTTTATAAATAACGAGCAACCACAAATCTGGGGAAAACCACTGATCCAAAACGAGCGGTTTTGGAGTCATGTGACGTAGGGGTGTGACAATACATTGATCTGTATCAATATATCGGTTAAATGGTTAATGATTCAGTTATATCAAGACAAAATAAAAATATTGATCTGTAGTTGCGTTTCCATTGCAAAGGTGCGCTAAAATTTGTTGATATTCTGTTAAAAAAACACTGTTTGGCAGTGTTTCCATTTAGTAAGAAATGCTATTAACTCGTGAATACGCTTGTTCTCGTGATTCAAGTCATTACAAACATGGCGGCAACAGATGTAAAAAATTACATGAGATATATTCAAATTGGTCCCACTGCAGTAGTGATCATCATCAGCCATCAAAGGGGACGTCGGCATCTTATCGAGGCTCTCGAGCGACAAGCCCCTTATACTTGGGAGCGGCTACATGCTGTGTTTTTGGGAAATTGTTGTTGATGATTTTCTTTTACTACTTATGTGATTTTACTACTTCTATTGTTGTCTTCTTCTTCGTCGTCTTTCTCACCAGTAGAAACATCCGGTTGTTGATCATGTGACTCCCGTGATGCAAAAAAAAGTGTCTCCATTGCAGTTTTGCGAAATACACCAATTTCAACACAGCTAAAAAACCACCTTTTCCTAGTTTTTTCGAAATTAATGTGTTTCCATTAAGCAAATTTATTTTCGAAACTTTGAAGCTTTATGAGTTTGGGTGACATTTGTCCAGTTGAAAAGGCAGGATTTTGCATCTCTACCAACGAGAGTGACCTTAACGAACACAGGATGGGTTTTCAGAAAAAAAAAATCAGACTGAAATCTGCTGCAGTACCATTAATTCACAGCAGAGGCACCGAGAGCAGAGAGCAGCTGTAACAACAATGGCGGCCTCCAGCAGCAGCAGTCTCACCGTCCAGCAGCTCAGAAACTGGAAGTAGCCAGACCAGAGTACGTATGGTAAAGTTGAAAAACGTTTATAGCAGAACATTTCATTTTCTGTGGTTAAAATGTAATGATATAAAGTGTGAAAGTAATGTCTATATATATAATGTCAATTTTTTTTTTATGTGTGCAGCTAAGTGTGAAATTTGTTCAAATGAACCATTATAAAAAAAGATCAAATCCTGCTATAATCTTGGTGGGCAAGATAATTTACATAAGAACTACTGATCCAAAACAAACTCAAATAACTTTTGGAAACTATTTATTTCTCTGTCTCATAATATTTCCATTAACAATGTAAATGTTTGTAGGGTTGTACTCATTAGGTAACTTTTTTACGTCTTGGAAATTAAATATCGTACATCTAGAAAATGCAAAAAAAAAAACCTGGGTTTCCTGATATGTAGTTTTGCAATTTTGTTTACTTTTGATTACACAAATACTGCTAAATGGTAAATGGTATATGGACTGAACTTATAGAGCGCCTTATCTCAGTAGTGCTTAAGTTTCTATGTTTTGCATTACAAAGGTGCACAAACCCAAAACTGTATTTAATTTGGTGTGTTAATCTTGCCCATGTCCAGGTTTATTCTGCTGTCACCAATGAGCTGCTCAGGACTCTTAGACTGAGAGTTTTTGTGCCCTGAGACTACGCGTGTCGTGACTTGGTGCTGTATGAATAAACTGAATTGAATGTTCTAATAAGTGCAAAGACTACGAGGTGAGCCAGTGATCAGCCTGCATGAGGAAAAAATGTAAAAAGTGGTAGAAAGGTTGTCCAGTGAAGGCTGCGATTGTTGGTTCAGATCCTGGACTCTCCTGCTGTTGTACCAAAGGCAGCATGCTGTGATGCTTCACAACAGAATCAGACCTGTTTTCGTTGGAGCGCATGCCAGCTCTTTTGTAATTGGGGTTGTAGTTTTTTTTTGTTATTGCAAAGCTGTTTATGACAGAACCCATCTGAGGCTGGAGCCCTGGGCAGAGTTGTGCAACCAAATAATGAGCAGGGCCTAGAATAGAGAACTGCCCACAAAGAAAGGCCGTAACTTTGAAAGTTTGGCCACTCAACACGCCAATGCATGACTTACTTTAATCAGACGGCAACAGAACAGTGAGAGTTTTTGCAGTCAGGTGAGGTACAGCTTGACTTTTGAGCTGTCTGAACTTCCAGAATCTTTGTGCAAACTCTTCTCCATACATTAACTTTACATTGCTTTTGTGGCTCGGTATGTCTAACTGCTGTAAAACTGTTTTTCCTCTGATCTTGTAGGGCAGTGATTCCCAACCAGGGGTACACGAGCATATTACAGGGGGTACGTGGAAATATTACCCAGGTGTGTAAAAAAATGCATAAAAATGGGACTGAGATATGTAGGGCTCTATGTTTTTAACAGATCATGAATTGGAGTTTTAGACAAAATCCAACTCTGGAAGACTAACGACCCTCACCTGGTTCATCCAGCAGTCTCATTCACGCCCAGCCTCATCCAATCAGCATCCAGCAGGCTGAGGATGAAACCATCCTCTTCAATCGCTCCGGCTGCTCACCAGCTGAATGTCAACCTACCACCTCCCCTCCTCCAGCCTTCACCTCCTAGCCTCCAAGTGCTTCCCTCTCCTTCCACCACCACTGGTGTCCCATGGGAAGAAAACTCCTACCCCTTAACCTGAACAGCTCATCCGAGCTTTCAGCCTCTCGCTCTCATCCGAGCACCAAACCTGTCATTTGTATCAATCTCATCTGTTCAATCATGTCAATAAATCATTCTGATTTCACTTTGTCTTCATGTGAGTCTCTTTAGCTTGAAATTGACACAAAATGGAATCCTGTATAAAACACAGAATTTGCTCATTTGGGGTATTTGATGTATTTTGGACACTGCTGCTTCCTTCACCTGCTGTTACCTGGTTTATTTATTTAATTACACTTTCACTTTCAAGGCAACGTTTTCATCTTTATGTTTGAGTTGAGTTGAAAAGTATAAAATGCCTGAGAATTAAACATTCCAGGGGGTTAAATGAGTACTTTTCATTAAATAATCAGCTGTTGTACATTATGGTTTTGGAGAATCATAATCAGCGCCGGTGCTCCGCCCACCACGCACTGTGCGTAGGGCATCAACTGCCCAGGGGGGCACCAAAAATCAGGTTCATAAAAATATCCTCAACAACAAATTTAAAGCATGTTTAGATCAGAGGTTCTCAAACTGGGGTCCCAGGACCCCCAGGGGTCCGCGAGAGGTATCTTGGGGGTCCTCAAAAATTTTCACTAAATTGTTAATTTGGTTTTAATTTTTAAAAATACATGTAGAACAATGAACAAACAAAACAAACAAACAAACAAACAAACAAACAAACATCCATCCATTTTCTGTACACTCTAAAAAACAGATGTTTGATTTACTTAACCATGTTATGTGACCTGGTTCCACTTAACTGATTTGAGTAAACTCAAGGCAACATACTCATGTTCTTTGGTTAGAAAATGGGTATATTGCTTTGATTTTACTCAACTCCGTTAAGTGGAACCAGGTCACATAACATGGTTAAGTAAATCAAACATTTCATTTCTTAGAGTGTACATGCTTATTCCTTTCAGGGTTGCGTGGGTCACTGGTGCCCATATCCAGCTGTCACCGTGCGTGGGGCGGGGTACACCCTGGACAGGTCACAAGTCCATCAGCAAACATAATAAACTTAATAAAAATATATATTCCAATGATATTTAGGGGTTGAAATGATAATAAATGATCTTTTAAAACAGCATGGGGTTTATGCAGGGATCCCTGGAATTTTTTTTGCCCTTGATGTTTGCAAATTTGGCACCAAACTTTTGTACTGGTGCACCTAAGGAAAAATGTTAAGCGCACCGGTGCAACCAGTGGTTAGTCTAGAGCCCTGACCTAACATATTTGCACAAGAAAAAGTTGAGTCTATGCTGTGTGAAGTTATTTTTTATTTCTGGGAGGGGGAGGGCACCACAAAGCAGTTGCACTTAGGGCACCCAGATGACTAGCACCAGGCCTGATCATCATTACGTTTGACTGAGGGGTACTAATAGTATGACAAAATGGCTCAGGGGGTGCACAAGCCTAAAAAGATTGGGCTTTGTGTTTATCTGTTTATACAGTGTTTCTGCCTTGGTCCTCCCACTCTCACATGTTCCCTGTAGTTTTCTTGCAGGTGCTTTGAGTTGAATCAGGTCTCCTTTATATTCTGTCCTCTCCTGTCTTGTCAGCGCAGGATTGTTTGGTCTGTAAGTACTAAAAGTAGCAAGTAATTTTTCAGCTGCCACGTCAGCCTTTTGTTTTTGTTAAAGAAAACTTCCCTTTTACCTTTGAGTCTCCTCAGGTCTGATCTGCGTTGGGGTTTCACTGCGACAAACATGACAGACCCATGCAGAGTGCACTCTCACTTCTTTGTGTCTGCCTCAGAACTTTACCTCAAGAGTTTTTTATATTTGTCAAATCTCTTATAAAATACTGTAGATGCATGACAACCAGCCATTTCTGCCACTTACAGCTCAAGATTTTTTTTGTTTAAATGACTCAAAGTTCTGACGTAACGACACAGCCTGCTTCTCTTTACACCTTTTAAACAGTCTCCACATCAAAGCGCTGACTTTTATTCTCTTAAAAACAGAAGTGCTTCATTCCTGCTGGGCTTTGAGACGAACATGGATGTTGTGTTCTTTGGCACTCTTCATCTTTTTTTCCATAGTTTATCCACTTTCTCCTCTTTTGTCCTTTTGTACAACTTGTGATTTGTAACATTTACTAAAAGGGAACAAAACAAGCCAAGTTTGGATGAACACTCGGCTCTTGTCACTTTCTGGCATTTTGATTGTTTGTGTTGCTGCTCAGAAAACATGACGTGCCACAGCGGAGCCTGTCTCTCCTCCTGACAGGGACGAACACAGATCTGAGCTGCTGCTTTCAGGAATGTTCGTGTAACGTGGAAAAATAAATAAATAAAAGGGTGAGGGAAGGGAGGGTTGCTCTCACAAAACAGATGTTATGCTTTTAATTATCTTTAGTAAACTGAAGCTTTTCAAGTATTTGTGCTCGTATTTTTCGGGGACAGAAATTTCCATCATGTTTTTAGTTTCAGCCCCGTCTGAGGCAACCGAGGTTACCTGAAATGACCTGACAGTTTTATTGGTTTACATTCAACAGGATGTTCTGTAAGACGATAAAGCAAAATGATTACAGTAACATTCTCAGGTTGCATCAGGGTATCTGACACTGTTTACACAACCAATAAGACTCCACACACTTAGCTTTTAGTATTTAATGTTACTTTTAATTATTTTAGCGATTCATTCATTTCAGACATGTCAAATTCATTGTATAGAGCACGTTTGTATATTTATATATACATAAATACCTACACCTACACTCACCACCACTTTATTAGGTATACCTTGCTAGTACCAGGTTGGACCCACTTTTTCCTTCAGACCTGTCTTAATCCTTGGTTTAATAGATTCAACAAGGTACTGGAAACAATCCTCAGAGAGTCTGGTCCATATTGACATGACATCACATTGACATCACACAGTTGCTGCAGATTTGTCTGCTGTACATCCATGATGTGAATCTCCTGTTCCATCACATCCCAAAGGTCTAATGGATTGAGATCTGGTGACTGTGGAGGCATTAGAGTTCAGTGAACTCATTGTTGTGTTCAAGAAACCAGAGATGATTCACTTTGTAACATGGAGTGTTATCCTGCTGAAGTATCCATCAGAGGATGGTACACTGTGGTCATAAAGGGATGGACAGAAGATGGTACACTGTGGTCATAAATAGATGGACAGAAGATGGTACACTGTGGTCATACAGAGATAGACAGAAGATGTACAGTGTGGTCATAAAGGGATGAACAGAAGATGGTACACTGTGGTCATACAGAGATAGACAGAAGATGTACAGTGTGGTCATAAAGGGATGAACAGAAGATGGTACACTGTGGTCATAAAGAGATGGACAGAAGATGGTACACTGTGGTCATAAAGGGATGGACGAAGAATGTACAGTGTGGTCATAAAGGGATGGACAGAAGATGGTACAGTGTGGTCATAAAGAGAAGGACAGAAGATGGTACAGTGTGGTCATAAATAGATGGACAGAAGATGGTAAAGTGTGGTCATAAAGGGATGGACAGAAGATGGTACGCTGTGTTATAAAGAGATGGACAGAATATGTTACACTGTGGTCATAAAGGGATAGACAGAAGATGGTACACTGTGGTCATCAAGGGATGGACAGAAGATGGTACAGTGTGGTCATAAAGGGATAGACAGAAGATGGTACACTGTGGTCATAAAGAGATGGACAGAAGATGGTACACTGTGGTCATAAAGGGATGGAAAGAAGATGTTACACTGTGGTCATACAGAGATGGACAGAAGATGGTACATTGTGGTCATAATGGGATGGACAGAAGATGGTACAGTGTGGTCATAAAGGGTTGGACAGAAGATGGTACAGTGTGGTCATAAAGAGAAGGACAGAAGATGGTACAGTATGGTCATAAAGGGATGGACAGAAGATGGTAATTTGTGGTCCTAAAGGGATGGACGAAGATTGTACAGTGTGGTCATAAATAGATGGACAGAAGATGGTAGACTGTGGTCATAAAGGGA
>JAUBOC010000078.1:21757755-21769985 GCA_032275365.1 Anablepsoides cearensis | reverse complement strand
GAGCTGTCTCTACCTTTTTTCAGGAGAAGGCATATATTAGCGTCATACATACTCTGAGGAAATACTCCTTCCTTCACAGAAGAGTTCACCATACGCAGGAGAAGAGGAGCTATCACATCTAAATGAGATTTATAGAATTCTATTCCAAACCCATCTGGACCACATGCTTTACCACAAGTAAATGAGCAAATTGCAGATTTAATTTCTGCCAAAGTAAAATCTGAATCCAGGTATTCTCTAGCATGTTCATCCAGACAAGGCATGTTTAATTTATTCAGGAATTCAGTAATATCGGTGCTTGAGGCACTAGATTTGGAAGAATACAAATTACTATAATAGTTAAAAAATGTGTCATTTATACGTTTAGGGTCAGTTAACAGCTGACCAGAGGGGGAAGATATTTTATGAATTGCTCTATCTGCTATTGTTTGTATTTGTTCATTTATCACAAGTCATATCATCAGCGCAATATTAAGCAGTGTTATCACACATCGCAGGTTTTCCTAATATCGTGCAGCCCTAAAACGTAGCTGTTGAAAATGCAGCTAAATAAAGATTTTACATGACGATTTTCGCCTTGAACCCTGTGCTGCTCCAGCTAGTAGAGAGTAAAATAATCAACATGAATTATGGGAGCTGTAGTTCATAGTCAGTGCTGCCTTTACAGCAGCCAGACATTAAGATATCTTTAAAGGGATCTACAATTAGTTGTAACATTAGACTTTATTTGATAAACATTTATTTTAACTGTAAAAATACTGTATGTTTAGTTTATATCATTTTTAAACAATTTAATATATATATATATATATATATATATATATATATATATTACAGGTAGGGCTGCAACGATACAGAAAATTCACGGTTCGGTTGGGTTCGATACTTTAGTCTCACAGTTTGATATTTTTTTGATACAAAAAAAAGAAATTTCCATGCCCTTTTTAACTTGCAATTTATTGAAATTAATAATAAAAATTTGTTTAACCTCAAAAGTCCAGTTTTTAAATTAAATATTGCTAAAAACATCAAGTTTCTCAGTGGATCTGCACTCATAATGCAGCCTGGAGTAGTTGAACAAAGATCCACTGATCCTTCAACACAGAGCATCTTAAAAAGACAAGTTTATACAATACATTTAAAAAATCTGTATTGTTAGATACAAGTGTCTTCGATACGGTTCGATACAGGTTCATGTATTGTTGCACCCCTAATTACAGGGAATGAGCCATTTTATTTACACACAAAGCATTCTAAGTAAATAATGACATTTATAGGTCCTCGGTGTGAGGCTGCTATGTCTAAGTCTAAGCTATGTCCACCCTGAAGGTTAATCTTGGACAATATCTGACAATCGGCTGTTTTAAATAAAACCAGAGAGCATTGACAGGGAGAAGGTAGAAACCACTCAGCCTGCAGCTGAAAATATGGATGGAGGACAACAGAGCTGCTTCATGGAAGAAGAACCTCCACTTAGCCTGTTAGCTTTAGCGCCAACACTATATTTTCTTATATGCATTAGCTCGGCGCTAGTGCGACAAACTAACAAGCTAAACTCTTGACCTATCCACAACATCCTTTACCCAGAATGCTTTGTGTGTAAAAAAAAGTCTCTGTCCGTGTTAAAATGTGTTTTTAAAAATTTACCAAAATGAACAGCCTACAGTATTTTTACAGTCTTTAATTTACAGTTAAAATAAATGTTTATCAAAAAATGTTTAATGTTACAACTAATCGTGAATCCCTTTAACGCTCAAGTGGGCCACATAAAATGCCATGGTGGGCCACATTTGGCCCATGGGCCCTGAGTTTAACACATGTGCTATAACTCCTGTAGTAACTCCTAACTTAAATATAAGAATAAAACAAATCTCCTGAAACTCTGCTCTGGCTTTTGGTTTTGGTGTTCAGTGGAACCAACATTAAAAAATGTCCGGAGGCAGCACTGCCTCATGTGTTTGTTTACCGTCTGTCCAACAGCCTCCCACACCACCGGACCTGACTGATTATAGTCAGACATTTGTAGATAAAAAAAATATTATTTTATGAAAGTTTCAGTAAAATCTGTCCAGTTGTTTATGAGATATTTTGCTAACAGACACAGGGTTGACTGTAATGTTTTAAGCAAGGAGCTAATGCTAATCAGCGTGTTGTGGATGAGATGCCACCACCACACCAAAATTTAGCTTTAAAAAAAATCTGTTATAGCTACTTTTATCTTTGATACGATTAGCTGTGGCGGCCATCTTGAATTAGGTTGACTCCAAAAGTTAATCAGTTGTACTTCTACACCCAAGGCTTACTTTCTGAAAGTCTCATTAAAATTCATTGAGTGGATCATGAGATATTTTGCTAACAGACCGACAAACGAGCGCACACACGAACATATACAGGGTGACGTCACTGTACTAATTCTGAGAATTTAGACGGCTGACTTTCCAACAATTTGAACAGGACTCTGGTGGAGTACAGAAACAACACGCCCCTGTTCCCCGCGGTATTAATAATAACTCGGTCAGCTGACCTTGCACTTGGACCGTACCACTACAGAGGGGGGTTCCGAGCAACTCAAGACTACCCGGTTCGGGTTATAACTCCTCATGTTCCACGTATTAAACATTAAAAAGTTATTTTGACGCCACTGTTGGCTCGGAGTTCGTGTTTTTGATCGAAAGAAAGCTGCGTGCGGTGCGGATTTCCGTCCGGAGCCTCCCCCGCCCCGGACAGAATGGTTCCGCCTTCTGTTGAAATTCCGAGAATTGAGCCGCTGTGTTTCTTAGAACTGGATTCTCAGAACTGGTGATGCTCAGAGTTTCGAGGAAACTTTTATAAGGTGACTTTTTTTTCTTCTCTTCCTATTTTCTCAGTATTAGAGCAGAAGTGTTGTGAAGGGTAGCATGGCGGCTCCGGAGCTGCTGCGGGACGTGATTTTTTTAACCGTGTTTTTAGTATATAGTGAAGCATTAACCGAGCATATGCAAAGTGTGGAAGATGAGTTTGACAGCTGTGGGTGGTGTGAGACGGAAGCACGGCTGTGGACCGTGCGGAGAGCGTGTTTTAGAGAAACAAATGGCTGCTTTGTGACTTGAACGGTTGTTATTCTGCTGTCGTTTCTAAATGTAAAATGTTTGACAAGTTTAAGGGCACGCGCGGCGGGCTCAGCGGTGGCGCAACAGGACCGGTTGGTCTAATTTCCTCTGCGCACTTTGTGCTGTCTTTGCTCGACGAAAACTCATATTTATTCCACCCAAATGTTTTATTACTCTTTGTTTTGACACGAGCAACTAGTTTTAAACACTTAAAAAGACGTGCATTAAATCCCAGGACAGCTTTATGGACTTGTTCTGGCCTGTTTCGGCCCCTCTGTCTGTTTCTGCGGATTATTAATCTCGAAGTTCCGCAGCCAATAAACCCGCTCCTTCACGTCCAAACTCTGCTTTTCTCTTCTTTTCGTTCTCATTCGGTCTCTGAAATGGGAGGTGTGTTTGCGGGGAAAAGTGAGTGTTTGGTGGGTGAACTGAGGTGAGCTGGAACAGGAAACCTGTCCGTGTTCTGGCAGCTAAATCTGAGCAGCAGGACGGAATGTGCTGAACGTCACACACATACACACACACACACACACACACACACACACACACACACACACTGGCAGGGAAACACCACAAACACGTCCTGAAACTATTACATTGACTAAACTTAGAGTTTATGACTGAGCGGCTTAAAAAAACGTATTCTTTTTTTTTAGGTTTGTTACAACTTTAACTTTTAAAAACTTTCTACTTTAAATAAACTCACAGATTAAATAGAAAAATAAAAGAATCCGACTTGTGTTTAATAACTAATATGCAGTTATGACGCGCTCATTAAGGCTGGTTACATAAATGTAACTCCGCTCAACAGTAAACAAACTTGTTTCTTTTATTATTTACTGTGGCGCCACCTGCTGTTCAAACTGTGTAAAGCCAGTTTAATAGTTTTTTTGAGTTTAATTCCCACAGGCAGGGGTCACTAAAGATACTCACTCAGGGGCCAGGCTTTGATGGTGACTCTAAACTGATGACAGATTTAGGCCTAATTAGCCAGTTTAGCTTTATGTTGGCTTTTATGGAATCTGATATTTTTGTGACTCTGTACAAATTACTATTCAGAAATTACTGATTTTTTCTCTAAATTATTATTGTTATAAGACTTTTTTCTTCTTTCTGCTGCTTTTCATTTTTTTAAAACTTTTACATACATACATACAATACATTTCTTAAAATATATCTTTTTAGAAATGTATTCATTTTATTTGATCTTTTAATTTGTATTTTTTATTTTCTATTGTCTATAATTTGTTTTTAATAAAAAAATACATTTCCTAAAAATATGTATTTTTAGAAACGTATTAATTTTGTTCATTTGTATTTTTTATTGTATATAATTATTTGTTTTTAATAAAATTAATACATTTCTTAAAGATTTTTTTTAAAGAAATGTATTAATTTTATTAGTAACAAATAACAAAGTTTTTTTTTATGCACAATAAGACCGCCCCTGCCCTCCACCCTGTGGGCTTAGAGGCCCATGGACCACCTGTTGATGATTTTTATGGCTTTTTTTTATTTAGAGGGTTTTTTTACGAGTATTTAGAGAGTTTCTGTAACTTGAAGCATTAATGTTCTAAAAAAAACATTTTCAGTTCAGTAACCAGTTCAGTGAATTAAATTCTCCTTATATTTTCCTCACTGCACACAGATTGTGACAACATGGCCACAAATGCAGATGGCTGCGTTCAGTTCACGCGGCACGCAGGCGACGTCCTGCTCAACTTTAACCGGCTGCGCAGCCGCAACCTCCTGACTGACGTCACCATTCAGGTGGACGGGCAGCTTTTCCGCGCTCACAAGGCCATCCTGGTGGCCTGCAGGTGTGCGAGACTTTTACTCTGCAGCTCTGTTTTCAGACATGATTTCATAGTTTTACTAACAACCTTGGTGATTTCTGACTCTCCACAGTGGCTACTTCTATTCTTTGTTCATGCGACCTGAGAACAGCAACCTTAATGCCATTAGCTTGGACCCCCAAGTGGACCCTCAAGGTTTCTCCGTCCTGCTGGACTTCATGTACACCTCCTGCCTGAACCTTAACGACAGTCTGGTTTTGACTACCCTGAACGCGGCGGTCTTCCTCCAGATGGAGCATGTAGCAGACACCTGCCACAGGTTCATCAAGGCCAGGTAAGGAACGCACAGAAAGTGAAACTTTGTGTTGTTTCTGTGGGAGTGGAGGGGTCTGACTGAGGGTCTGTCTGCAGGCAGCAGTCTCTGAGCATGCAGATGGAGGAGCTGCAGAATCTGACTGAAGAACAAGACCCAGACTTCAGAAACCACTTGTCCAGATCGTCCCCCCTGCAAGAGTGTGGCGGTTACATCCCCAGCGTCTTCAGGGGCATCAACACCAGTGGCTCCTATCACGTCTACGGAGACCCCCGTGTTGCTGCGGGGACTCTGGAGGCTCCCAAGAAGCAGGCTTTCCCCTGCTCCTTCATCAGACCTGCAGCAGCTCAGGGCAGCCTCCGAGGCCCCGGCGCTCCCATGGAGGGAGAGAACATTCCCCACCCTCAGACCGGCTGTCTCCGATTGTCCCCGAGCTGCAGCAAAGGGGTCATCTGCAGTCCCCAAAGCCCCCTCCGGTCCGACTGCCAGCCCAACTCCCCCACCGAGTCCAGCAGCAGCATCAACGCCAGCCTGGGCCTCAAACAGCCTTCGGACTGCCCGAGATACGCCAAGGCCCGCAACTGGAAGAAGTACAAGTTCATCGTCATGAACCAGACCTCTGAGGAGAAGGAGGCTCAGAGAGAAGAGCCAGACTCCCCCACACGCAGCCCCTCCAGGAGCGACGCAGCAGGGGGGAGCGGAGAGTCCCAGGCGGAGGAAGACTCCAGCAGCCACAGGGAGGACACAGCTTCACCTCAGAGTGAGCTGAGCTGCAGCAACAGGTGAAACCACAACCCTGTTCACACGTAAATACAAAAAGTTCTATTGACGCCACTTTAAATACCCATTTTGTCCCATAGCTGGCATATGTTCTTTTGAAGTGAAACAGGAAGTGACATCAAAGGGGAACTCTTTAACAAAGAAAACTCTGGTTTGTTTATTGAAACATTATCTGAACTCTGACTCTTCATCTCTCTGATAGTGACTCTAAATAATGTAAAGAAACCTCAGATTCTTCTCTACAGTCTGTTAGCTGTTGTAACAACCCTGTTTATGACATTCCCCTTTGACATCACTTCCTGTTTCATCACAGGAAAATATCTCAACTACTGTTTATCTCAGCGACATGAAATTTCTTTAGCAATATCTTATCAATGTCCTCTTTCTAAAAAGGCTTTAATATGGATCACAAAAATGTGACGTCACAGGCCCTTTAAATAAACCCGGACTCTTCTCTTCTAGCTGCGACAGTCTTCATCAGATGGACACCGGTCACCTGTCTCCTGGCTCCTACAGCTCAGACGAGGCCACGAAGACGCGCTCAGACTATTCCCCCTCCTGCTGTGGTAAGACCCTCATCCCGCTGGCTCATATTCCGTCTGACAAGCTGCACGAAACTCAAGTCGTCTTTTCTTCTTTCGTCCACTTCCTCCTGCAGAAAGTAACTACTTCTGCAACGGATGTGACTCAAAGTTCGCAGAGGAAGAGTCGCTGAAAGACCACATGGTCCAGGTCCACAGCGACAAGCCGTACAAATGCGACTGCTGCCAGGCCGCCTTCCGCTACAAGGGCAACCTGGCCAGCCACAAGACGGTTCACACCGGTGAGTCTGGCTGGGATCTGTCTCATGGAGGCAGGCGCCGCTCACAGAGCTGCTTTATTCACTGCTTCTGTCACCTTCAGGGGCCAAGCCGTACCACTGCAACATCTGCGGCGCCCAGTTCAACCGGCCCGCCAACCTGAAGACCCACGCCCGCATCCACTCTGGAGAGAAACCCTACAAGTGTGAGACCTGCGGCTCTCGCTTCGTCCAGGTAAGAACTGATCCTCCTCACAGAAACCCCTCTGTGGATCTGCCGGGTGGAGGTTTAATGTTCCCCCTCCTCCTCCTGCAGGTGGCCCACCTCCGCGCCCACGTGCTGATCCATACCGGAGAGAAACCGTACCCCTGCGAGATCTGCGGCACGCACTTCCGCCACCTTCAGACGCTCAAGAGCCACATGCGCATTCACACAGGAGAGAAGCCTTATCATGTGAGCCTCATGCTTCCTCCTCCTCCTCTTCCTCACCCCGTCTGCTCCACCATTGCTTAATCCTAAAATGTTTCTTTTTTCCTCGCAGTGTGAAAAATGTGACCTCCACTTCCGACACAAGAGTCAGCTCAGGCTTCACCTCCGGCAGAAGCACGGCGCCGTCACCAACACCAAGGCTCAGTATCGCAGGTCTCCTGGCAGCACGAGTGCAGGACTGGAGTCCTGCTGAGCTCGCTGCAGACTCTGTCAGCTTTGACTTCCCCAAAAACTCTCACCCAACACATGTCGGCCTTGTAGGTGACCCAGCGTCACAGACTTTTAGGCTTTTCTTTCAAACACCAGATGACAGAATGTACATTTTGATTGTGAAAACAAGATGCTAGAATGTCCTCCTTCATTCATGTTGATAAATTGTTACACTTCAGCTTCAGTTGTTACCCAGCTGTGTTCTTCTGCTTTTTATGTAAATAAGATAATATATATTTTCAGATTGATACAAATATATTTGTTTGGTACGTTGTTTTCCCCTCACACGCAGCAGTCGTGAGGTTTCTACTTTGCCGTGTGGTAGTTTGTGGTACATATTGTAATATTTAGATGTGTGTTAGACAGTGATTTCTTGTACATAAGTTGTTTTCAATCATTTTAAGGTTGATGTTTTGCACACGTTCATGATGCTGTTTCCTGCTTGTCCAGTTCAACGGAGGAATTTTCTCTTTTTAAAATGTTCTCAACAGCACGTTAAAGCCCATTCCCAGCACTTTTTATATCTTTATTTATATTTGTACATTTCCTGTGCTTTCTTGTTGCTCTTCTCCTCTGGTGCTGCAGTGATCTGGTTTCTCTGCTGAGAACATTTAGTTTTTTTTTCTTTTTATATAAACAAATCATGCTTCATATTGCACGCACATAAATTAGCACATTCAAAGTGCCTTACATCTGAACTTCTATCAACTATTTGTCCCCCCAGACTGACAATTAACACATTTTAATTGTGACCATTTGATTGCCTCTATAATTATCAACTGCTTCTACATGTTCTGCAGCGGTACTTGGTCCTGTTGTACAGTAATTGTGCATTTAAAGGTACTATTGGTTTGGAAGTTTGTTGAGTGCAGACACCAGGCATCAAGCTAAAAACACTCAGGAATATGTAAGCAAATGTCTTTGTAATGGCAGATTGAATATATATATATAATATATATATTTATATATGTAAATGAAAATAAAGTGTATTGTGAAGCAAATTTGTATCAGATTATTTTTTCTTTATTTGTTTTATTTGTGATGAGGCCTAAAATATCTGACTAAACTTTAAACTTAAAAAAATCTTATAGCAACTAATGGAATAAAAAACTGCACATGAATTAAACCAAATTAGTGCAATAATGTGACCGGGTAAAAAAACAGGAGGCTTTTGTGTTTGTTTCCACACATATATCCTATTCTTCACTAAAACTAACGTCAGTAAAAATAAAATTCTGTAGGATCAGCAGAATCTGCATGACTGAAGTTTAGAACGATCATCTTCATCAGCTCAAGGCTATGGAAGAACAATCCTGCCATAATTAAAAATAAATCTATAAATAAATAAATGGCTTAAGAAAATCATTCATGTGGTAAATATTGCATCCAAAAATAAAAAAGAACTTATTTGATTATACAGTGCAACATAAATATGATTTTCAACTGTATTATTTTAACATTATCACAATTATTCCATTATAATTATTTTATTTGTTCATTTTTTTCCCCCAATTTTTTCATACTAATATTTTTTTCCCTATCACATGTGATAATTTTTTTATTTGCTGTCACTTTTTTTTATCATACATATTTTCTTAGATTAACAAAAAGACTGTTGGTGAACTGTTAAGTGTCTGTGACATCACATTTTTGTAAGAAAAAGTGATGAATTTTTGGAAAGAGAACGTTGGTATTTGCCTGTAACAGGAAGGGATGTCAAAGGGAATATTCAACACTAACAAAACTGACTGTACAGAATAATCTGACATTTCTTTAGATTATTTTGAGTCACTATCAAAAAGATGAAGAGGCAGAGTTCAGATAATATTGTTACAATAAAAAAAAGATCATGGAGTTTCCTTTAATAAAGAGTTCCCCTTTGATGTCACTTCCTGTTTCACTTTTTGGCTGAGCCAACTTCAAAAGAAAATATGCCAGTTATGGGACAAAATGGGTAAAATCATGTGTACTATGCAAAGTTTCTTAAATATAAAGAGATTTTCTTTGACTTTTTATATTAGAATGAAATGAATGTCACAGGTGCTTTAAGCACTTTGTTTTCTAAGTTTTATTTATTCATTTCTCATGTGCTTTTATTTTGTGTTTTTACTAAATTATTTTCAAATATAAAATTTTGGCTGTTGCTTCACTGTCCAACAAAATGAGAGAAAAAAAATCTCATTTTAAAAAAGTACCAATGTGACATTAGAGAATATGAATTATTAATGAAAAGGTGTTAAATAGAGTGTTCGACATCTTTGATTCACAAATTCGTGAATGTCTATTAAAATAAAGAACACTTTATCCTTATTACTAAACACCTGTTTAGTAATAAACAGGTGTTCTCCATTATTCCCATTGGAGAACAGGAAGAATCAGCTTAGAGAGGGTTGAGGTTAGTTTGATTAAAAAAAAGAAAGAAAAGAAAAGGCAATTCTGCATTATTTTCCTTCTCAGTTTTCATCCAATAGGTTTTAGAGGGAGTCACCTCCACCTGATGGGGTTTACAATATGTCAAACACTGACAACTCATCAGTGAAACTAATTTAAATAACATTAACAATACAGCATTGTCATATTTAGAACTAAAATGCTATAAAAACAATTTGGGGGCCTACATGTGTTCTTTGTTTCAAGTGGTTATCTTAATATTTTAGGTGTGCTTCACTGATTGAAAATTGAAATGTGGCGTTTCTGTCAACTGCCTAAAAATAAAGTTTTTCTTTTTTTCTGATTATCCCACACTGGAAACCTAAAGATGATTTCTCCACCTCTACACAAGTTTGGATTCTTATTCCTTCCATCCATCCGTTTTACAGTACGTGTGAGAGACGGGGGACACCTGGGCAGGTCTCATGTCCACAGTGATTAAAACTTGGAAACTGAAGACACGATTAAACTGTGTCTGACGCCCCCTGCTGGCTGAATTTATTAAACTGCAATAAAACGTTTTCATCCCTGTAATACAAAGGAACAGAATTATTTAACATTAATTCAGTTTCTTTGCAGCTTTATGAATTCTCTTAAAACAGCATCCAAGTTGTACAAAACATCCCTTTTTAGCCACGTTCATTAGAACTTTGTCCCAGAATAAAGACAGATGTTTCATTCAGCCTATTTAGAGAATTTTATTGGCTGTTCAGAGAAGGGCGGTTCTCATCACCATCACATGTACAACCATTTGGTCTGAAGGTTAAGTGCTGCTTCTTACAACATGATGATGACTTTAATGAATCTTAGTTCTAAGTGTCTTTGACAAACAGAGAGCTTCTCTAAACCAGCGATCTGCTCCAAACTGAAGCCTCGGGCCCAGAGGAGACGCTGAGCTTTGAGCTCCGCTACGTCTCCTCCTTCCATTCATACCAACATTTACAGCATTTACAAAAACAAAAACATAGAAACCAAAAAGGTAACCAAAACCTCGTAAGAATATATATAAACGTAATCAAGTAGAACTGCAGTTGATAAAAATTAAAAGAAAAGATCAAAGGAAAACAAATGTTGCTGGCAGTTTACAGAAACTCAAGCTTCTTTGTCGAGGACGGCTTTCACTTCTTCAAAAAACCTACAAGAGAAAATAAAGTTCAGTTAAACTTTTAGGACTTCAACAGAATCTGTCTTATATCTGAACTGGCATGAAGCACAATCAGGTGGCTGCAAAAGTATTCACCCCCTTGGTCTTCTGTTTTGTGCAGGTCTAAATGAAAATTGAACTAAATTTCAGGTTTTAAGGCTGTAAAAGGAGAGATCCAGGGGGGTGGATAGTTTTGCTCTGAATGTTGGGGGGCACCTAAAGAAACTCACCTTCTTTGTCTAGAATGGTTTTAACATCAGCAAACACCTGGAAAACAATGACAATTACATTAAACATTTAACGTCAGTTTTTCTCTTTACGTCTGTATTTTTTCATGTTTACTGTAAATTTAAATTTTTCACGTTATACACAAATTGTTTCATTTGGGAACACAAGTCTTAATACTTCTCATTAAATGTTGACTTTTAACTTGATTTTTGCATGCATAAACATTTTTTAAACCAGGGGCGGAGCCAGAGCAGTGGGCAGGAGGAGTGACTGAAGTCTGATTGGCCACTGACTGATGTGGAATTATAGAACAAGACAGAAAAGATAGTTTGATTTAACATAAATATTCTACCTTTTTATCCAAATTCCACACATAATTATTAGTTTGAATACGCTTTTAGTAAAAAACACAGATTTTATAACATGTTGTCTACGGTGTTTCTAATTTGTGAGTTATATCATTAATATAAAGAGGAGGAGCCATGATTTGATGATGACTACATTAACATTAGTGTTTGTGTGTAAAAGAGAGATGTATACAGGATAGGAAAATGTTTACGTACTGTAAGCCCTATCACTAGTGGGTTAAAGGTCAAACAGCATGTAGTCTATGCCTCACTGTTCTGTACCTCAGCTACGATCCAGATTTCACCCACGACTCGTGCATAATTACGCACCAGAGTCTGTGCGTCTGAAGCACAGAGAGAATAATCTGTGGTCAAGATGTCAAATTAACCAATCATTGTCCATCGAACAGTCAGGATGGAGAGCTCACTGAACAACATCATCCCTCTCCAGAGTCAGGGAGAAACTACAGATATTGTGCAGATAAGACACTAGGGTTGGGCAGTATGGGCAAAAATATTAGTCACAATTACAGTGGGGAAAATAAGTATTTAGTCAGTCACCAATTGTGCAAGTTCTCCCACTTAAAAAGATGAGAGAGGCCTG
>JAUBOC010000078.1:21740609-21751581 GCA_032275365.1 Anablepsoides cearensis | reverse complement strand
GTAAATTTGTTTTCTGAAATGTAAATTTGTTTCAGAACATGTAAAAGTGTTTCAGATTTTGTAATGTTGCTTTGCACTTCCAGGCCACCGTAGGTTTTTAAAAAATCGTCTCTTCAAAACGCATCAACAACAATTAAAAACTCAAAGACGAGGCTCTAGGTAACTACCCGATGTCGGCACGCTTTGTTGAAATTCATAGAAATAACGAAGCAGGAGAAAATAACAAGGAAACGCACAGAACAGCCTCTCAAAATCTGGTCACAGCAGTTTGGGAAGAAAATGGCAGCAGCTGCTGACGAAATGTCAACATCCCTATTTATTGTTACTGTCTTTAATTGTGTTATTATTGCTACAGTTAATAATGTCACATAGCAATATAATGTTTCTATTCTATTCTAAATATATAAAAGTAACACTATCGTATTTCTTTCACTGAGTTGTGAGCAACAGCTGGATAAAAACAGAATTAAACGTGATTGAATCAGAATATGACCGACCAACTCTGTTCCTCTGCTGATAAATATCTATAAAAGATGTTTGTTCAAGGATGATGGCCAAGTGCCCTCCAGACTCTGTCTGACCATTATATAACAGCACTATAAGTCACTGATAAGATAAAAACATAAAGGACATCCTGCTGGTCTGTTTGTTCTGTATCACGTTCACAAACAGATGATAATTTAGCTCATTCATTCATTCAGATAGCAAAACTGGAGGCTAAAGCAAATAATTTCCCATTAGTCTTATTAAAAACCACTGCAGAAATTTTAAAATGAAGAAAAAGTTACTTACAGTGAAGCTTCTGGTTGTGATTTGATTGTTAAACGAGTTAAACCAAATATTCTGCGAGGCTAACTGCTAGCTGGTTAGCACAGGTTCAGCTTTAGAGGACAACCGGAAGTGAATCAGAATTAGTCAGTTCACTGTTAATAAAGATAAAATCAACAAGCAAACCTGTTCAGGACCTGGCTGAGCTTTATTTCGTGCCGCCGTGCTAAACCGTGAAGGCCAAACACATATCCCTGTCTTTTATTTAATTTTATTTTTCTCTCGTACCTCCACAATTTTAGAGCACTGGGTCCCTTTGCCGGCGCCGGGCCCGCCGAGAACAAAGACAACATTCGGCTTCGTCATTAGTGACCTCCGGTTGAAGAAGCTCGGGACTCTGTGGAGCAGGTTACCGACCGAGCGGCCAAACATAAACTGAGAGCCGGAGACCGGTGAACGTGTCAGTATGGGTGGATATGAGAGGAAAAGGACTGCGCTTCCGCTGTTGACTTCAGCGACCAATCAGGTCTCGCTTCGGCTGCGTGACGTAGTTCTGTAGCCACTCCCTCGCTCGACTTTTTTTCCCCCCTTTTCCTTTTTTTTTTTTTTTTTTTTTTTTTTTCAATGCAGAGGTCTGGTGACGCCCCTCCCCTCCCCTGCCTCTTCCTCCACAGCATCAGCACCTCCACACCGGACCAGGAGGATGCTCTCCGGCGTGTTCCGCTCGGCAGCCCGAGGACCCACAGCCTGACGGTGCTGCGGCTGACCGTGAGACCGACGGTATGCTTTTATCCCGTTCCTTCTGCCCCGCTGCGTCCATTCAACACTCACCATTCACGCGTATCCACGAATGGAAGCCCGCCGCGAGGAAAGCATTAAAATAGCGCCGCGTCCTCGCGTGTTTTTCATGTAGGTCAGAGTGATGAAGACCCCGGTTCTGCTTTTCGAGGGCGCCGCGTGAACGTTTGGGCTGAAAAGAAGAAGGAAAAAAAGAACACACGAGCGAACAAAAGGCATCCCAGCCCTCCTCCTCCTCTGACGCACCTGGCTGCCCTGTCGCCACCTGACATGACAGCGCAGAGCCGGGAGCAGGGCAGCAGGATTAAGGGGCACCGACGTGCGGCCGGACGTGCGGACTCGACGCGGGGCAGAGGACGTCTGGCGGAGAGGCAGCAGCAGCCCAGGGGAGGCCGGATTGCAGCTTCTGCGGACGAGCGCCAAGGGCAGTGCGGCAGTCAGCAGTCAGACCGGGGGGAGGAGGCTGCAGAGATCTGTGATATACTCCCCCCTAACTCTAGTCTCCACACCGTCCTGAACATATGATGGTGGATGATCACCTGCTCCATTTATGGTGACTGTGGCATCCCCCAATCGACCTCTCAACTTTTTCCAACCAATCAGTGGTGATGATGTGCAGTTAAAGGTAAGGTTTGCTCTCCGGGC
Source organism: Anablepsoides cearensis (assembly GCA_032275365.1). Taxonomy (NCBI): domain Eukaryota; kingdom Metazoa; phylum Chordata; class Actinopteri; order Cyprinodontiformes; family Rivulidae; genus Anablepsoides; species Anablepsoides cearensis. Next base: position 21,749,370 of record JAUBOC010000078.1, on the reverse strand, counting down.
GACGGGTGGAGCCCTGAGGGGACCGATGAGCATACTGGCCAGGTATCACTCCCTCCCGTCTTCTCTGGTTCTGCTCCTCCTGCTTGGCACCATGGGCTGTATTCAGAGCATCGCCTGCAAGCCCCGCATCCGACGGGAGAACATCGTGGTGTACGAGGTGTCCGCCTCCATCGACCAGTGTCCCACCGTCATCGAGGAGAACTCACCCATCGTGCTCCGTTACAAGACGCCTTACTTCAGGGCCTCGGCGGGAGTTGTGATGCCACCAGTGCCCCGAAATGAAACCTGGGTGGTGGGCTGGATCCAGGCCTGTACCCAGATGGAGTTCTACAACACGTACGGGGACATCGGCATGTAAGTAGAAGATGTCCCCGTGCTTTGCTGTGGTTATGCTGGAACATCTCATGCAAACTCATTCTCACACCCAACTGGTCACATATTGATGCTTTTACAAGGTTCCCTTCAGAAAGTGTAGAAAATGCACAAAACTAACCTAAAATTATCTTTATTTGCTCTAGACATCCTGTCCCTGACCCTAGTACATAAAATTAACCATTTTTTAGAAAGTGTAGGAAATTCACATCAACTATGTGTCCCAAACCCTAAAATTACCTTTATTCGCCCTAGTCATCCTATCCCTGACTCCACAACCTAAAATTAACCATGAACCCTGATCCCTAATATTAGGGATGCACCGATATGAAAATTTCAGCCGATATCAATATCCAATTTATTTAATGCCGTTATGGCCGACAACCAATATTTACAGATATTACACAAACACACAAATTATATTATACATATACGCTCAAACACACTTGTGTCTTTTTTGATATGGTAAATAAACAACCAGACCTCTGTCATGGCTCTACTTCAGGTATTCCTGGCTGCACAGCATCAATATCACTATCATGATCAAACAGATACTGCTCAACCAACCATCTCCCCTCCCAACACAGAAACACAAAGATAAAACGTGGGAAATCAATATCGGACGGCCCAGTTTTACATATCAGGCCGATAGCAATATTCTAAGAAATGACCAATATTGGCTGCTACCGATATGAATGTAAATATCTCATGCATCCCTACCTAATATTAACCACAGACTCCAAATCAAAGACCCCTATATTTTGCGTCCCGACCCATCAAAACCGGACACTGAGGAGAACCGGAAATGCCTGGTGCGACAATAACTGACACAAAGGGGTTACCCAAAGGGTCAAAGACGCAAAGGGAACCTTGCAAAAGAGTTGGGAGTTAGAATGTCTAACAACTCAAGCCTGATCTCTCCGTCTTGTGGTACAGGTCCAGCTGGGAGTTGCCAGAGCTCCGAGAGGGTCGGGTAAAGGCCATCAGCGATTCAGATGGTGTCAGCTACCCGTGGTACGGCAACACGACAGAGACGGTGACCCTCACCGGCCCCACGTCCAAACCGTCCCGCCTGACAGTTAGCATGAACGATAACTTCTACCCCAGCGTGACCTGGGCGGTCCCCATCAGCAACAGCAACACACCCATGCTGACCCACATCACCAGGGACCAGAGTTTCATCACCTGGTTGGTGGCCATGAACTCCGTCACCAAGGTAGGTCTATAAGCAGCTGTATCACAATACATGTATCAAGTTTTTTGGATGACAATGCAACGTTTGGAGATATTACAAAGTTTGCCATGATACTATTTTCATTCAGTTCACAAGTCTGCAATATCATATATTATATATCAGGGCTATTCAACTAAATCACTTTGGGGGCCACAGTTACTGCAGGTCAACAGCTCAGGGGCAGAACATCCAGCAATTATTCATTATGTAAATAAACCAAGTATTACAAAGATCTGTTACCTTTGAAATAGTTTATTTTGCTGCATTTAATCATGATTACATAATACAGAACTCTATAAAAGTAGTGATAATTACAAATCAAAAACAAAAAGAACACAATCTGCTTCCTATTTAACAAAAATATTATTTTAACATCTCTAACTTGTCAATTTTTTTAAATAAATTTTATTTTCACTTCCATAGTTTTATGTTCAACTGTCTTGAGTGTGCATAGAAATGTTTTTTTATCAGCTTCTAGCCAAGATTCTGACCTTTCTGTAGATACCAAGCATGTCTGTGTTTAACTAAAAGAACTTATAGTAGTAAAAGTAGAAAGTAGGGTTTGGGCTTAAGAGATGAATGAACCAATTGGCGGGCTGAACTTTGGTCACTCACGGCCCGGATGTGGCCCACGGGCCGCCATATGAATAGCCCTGTTATACATCATGGGCAAATGGTGACGATAAGGATCAATGTTTTTGTTTTGCCTTGATGTAATTAAATCATTAATCATTTAATCGATAATGTGGATTGATGTTACTAAACCAAAAAGAGGCCTATGTTGTAAAAAATCACATATGTTTAGTCCAGATTTAAAGGATCATTGTCTGCATTGTCCAGAACTGTGTCTGTATTTCACAGACAGACAATGATGGTATCAGCTCCTGCACTTTTCTCCTCTGGTGTAAGGTTACAGATGACCAAATCATTGCCTTCAGTCCTACAGCAGACAGAGCCTGTGTGTCCATTACACAGTCTGCAGGTCAGAAATCGTATTCTAATATTTGCTTCATTGATGTTTTTTCTTGCGAAATTCTAATTGGAGCTAACAGTTGCCCCTGGAAAACCTTTAAAGCCTTTTTTTTTGTAAGAGTTAAAGTTAAAGTTAAGAACCGGAGGAAGTCTGACACCCTGGTCTAAAAAAAACCTGGTACCTAGGACTGTTTAAAGGCAGAAACTGCATTATTTTTGCCCACCGGTGGAACAAAGACTTTTAGGGGTTAATTACAACATTATCAGTCAATTCAAATTAAACAATATTATTTATTAACTAGAGAATTAGCATTTTCTGCAACAATGCAGTGGTGTGAGATTTTTGCAGAAAAAAGAAATAATGTACAAAAATTTTGCAATGTTTTGTAAAATAGCCAAAAGCTGAAATTAAAAGAAAAGTAGCTGAAAAAGTAGCTGAACAAGCAAAATCTAGCATAAAGAAGCAGAAAGAGTGTGTTTGCTGAATTAAACAGTAAATAGCTGAAATAATCACAAAAAAGTGAATTTAACTGAAAAAGCCTATATTAGCTGCAAGTAGCTAAAAGTAGCTTAAATCGTAAAAAACAGCTGAACGAAGAATAAAAAGCTTAAATTAGTAGAAAGAAGCACAAATAAAATTAAATCAGCAGAATATTTGATAAGAGCAGAATAGCTGTAAAAGCATAAAAAAGCTCAAATTAACAAAAAAAAATTTAAAGCTGAAGGAAATTAAAATTAGCATGAAAAAGTTAAAAAAGAAGAACCAGAAGAAAAGGCAAAAATGCAAGACAAGTTTAACTATTTTAAAGGAGTTTAAAAGTCTTGAAGACCGTTTTGTTCATTTTCAATGAGAACAAAAATGGCAAATCTCAAAAAGAATGACGTGGATCATCTCAATATTGCGAATGCTTGATAGTTTTCACAAAATAACAGAAGTAGACAAGATTCAGCTGAGTTATTCTTTTATCCCAGTCAAACGTACACAGCATGGCCGGATTAAAGATCGTGCTTTCTCCCCCCTCCAGGAGCGTATTGTGTTGCAGACAGTTCGGTGGCGGATGCGGGTCGACATCGCCGTGGATCCAGACATGCCTCTGGGCTCTCGAGCATCCCTGGTGGGCCGACCCTACCAGGAGCAGCCGCACATCCTCAACTACCAGGAGCCAATCCCCCCCAACGCACTCGGAAGGCCCAACGCCAACGACGCTCAAGTGCTGATGTGGAGGCCGCGGAGAGGGGCACCGCTTGTGGTCATACCGCCAAAATAAAAGTCTTTGCACTGACTTATTTATATAGGTGCTCCCTGTAGCAGGAAAAAAAAAGGTTGCGAAGCCTGATGGTTTCCTTGCGGCTCCTGTTACAAAAAGCCAAAGTGGAAGTGACATCCTGGATCTGAAACACCACAATGTCAAAAACCCCACAAACGTACAACTGGTTGTTGTGAAGAACCTCAGAGGCATCAAGGATGGAGAAGTTCTGAACTGCCCAAGCTTTGCCTGCGTTTTAGCAAAGAACATACAGTTTTTAGACAAACCACAGAAGTATTCCCCTCCAAGAAGAACTGCATCCTGTGTCCTTCTGTAGACCTTTTTGCATGAGAATGAATAGACTGAAAGTCCTTGACAAAGATTAAGAGTATCACTTGTTTTATAAAACTTCTTACCTGAAGACATTTTGACGAAGAAACAAATACTGCAGGCTTGTTTAACCTCGTCTGTGCCAACAAAGGCCTTTTCTGCACACCGGGCACCGGTGGTAAAGGATGTAATCAGATCCTTTCAAAGAAACTATTATACAAGTCTTTTTTTAGGTTAAGATTAAACTCATACATCAGATTGTATTAAAAGCACCCACTTGGCACAAAGTCTGGAAGAGGAAACAATATTGTCGCAGTTTTTACTGGATAGACACCAAACTTATATTTTCAGCACACGGGCCTCTTGTGCAGCCAGTATTGTATTCAAATGGGTGACCAATCATCAGAGAGATGAGCTGGACCTCTTTCTGCATTAAATAAAAAAAAATGTTCGACAAGCTTACATTAAGCAGAGTGTAAATGAGTTGGAACGAAAAAACAGGAGGGGGGTGAGAGTCAGGGCTCTGAACAATCACCAGCCAGGTCATGTTGCACAAAAACATTACAGAGTTAAAAGATGAGGGAATTCAGATGTAGTCCTGGAGGGATAGTGTGGTCATTTATGAAGTGATTCAAATAGTTATCATTAGTTCCTCAACAGTTGTGAAGCACAGAAAAAGAAGAAAAGGGCAGAAGTTGTTCTCCAGGCTAGGCTAATGGCTAGCTTTCTTGAGGTTATTTATATTTTATAAACTTCATACGTTAGCTGTAATCAAACCTCCACACTTTTCAATGACATCATCTGTTTAGTTTGTAGCTGTGTTGTTTGTGTTTCCGGAGTTGAGGAACTTTTGGACTGACGATAAACCAAGCGTCCCACATTTTCTTCTCACAAGTCACCCAGAAGCTGGCGTGTTTTATTTTTCACACTGCACTCGTGATGGGATGTTTTAGGCTTTTTCTTCTGCACACAAACGTTGGGTTACATGACCTTTCTCATAGGCATGAAATAACCAATTACTGCTAAACTGCTTAGATAAATCCATATTTGAACACAATACACCAGGGTCAACACCTAAAATCATTATCCAAGAGGTATTGCTTTTTTTTTAAAAGGCAACATCCAGTATACTGCAGTGGCAGGACTTAAAGTGCCTGGCATGTCAAAATCTTTGCAATAAATATGAATGCATTTTTGGAAAAATAACATTAATAACACATTGCAAAAAAATCACACCACTGAGATGATGTTGAGATATTTGCATGTAAAGTAACAGGAAGTGATGTCAAAGGGGAATATCTGAACGTGAAGAACATTGCAACAACACTAACTGTAAGAAGAATCTGTTTTAGGCTATTTTGAGTCTATCAGAGATGAAGAGTCAGAGGTCAAATAATGTTTTAATAAACAAAGACCAGAGAGTTCCCCTTTGATGTCACTTCCTGTTTCACTTTATCTGAGCCCGGTTCAAGAGAAAATATGTCAGCTATGTGACAAAACGGATAAAGCCATGTATTATGCCAAGTTTCATAAACAAAGATATTTTGTTGACTTTTTGTATTTGTAGGATAGGTGTGTCACATCATGTAGGACCACTGGCCAGTTTCTCATGTTGATAGTGGTAATACAGACGTTCAGTTGAAAATACTAATGAAACAAATGATGTCACATTTACAGCGGAGTGTTAGGGCCACACAAGACTTTTTTTTATTTAACTACGAGAATGAAGTCAAAACTTTACGACATTAAAGTCATATAAAATTAAAGGCATAATATTACTAGTTTAAAGTTGTAGTATTACAAGATTAAAGTTGTAATATTCTAGCCTTTACGTGAAAAAGCATGCAGTTATCACTGCATTAAAATGAGAAATGTTCAGCAACTTGTCAAGTTGTTCTTTAGTATTACTTAAAATAAATAGTTAATCTTTTAGCACATTAGCATCAAATTATCAGTAGCAGGACTTGGAAATTGTGCAAACGACTATAAACTGAAGCTGTATTGTAATTAATGGATGCATTGACTGATTTAGTTATCCTGTAGATAATTTGGATGGAAGCATATTAATCTAACAGTGACCCAAGTCTACTTCATAAACACAGGTATGGCTGTACACAGCAGGTGTGAGGAGATAAGGAACGGAAAATGAACACATTGTGTAATATTATGACTTTAATCTTGTAATAATGATAAAAATCTTGTGTGGCCCTATTATTCCGTCGTACATATTAAAGTGTGGAGGTTTGATTTTAGACAATGTAGTTGTCTTTAACAGCTGTATGACACTTTTGAGAAATAGTCGTTTTATAAGCCTAAAAAACTAAATAATATCAGCCCTGGTTTGGTTAGCTGTTAGCCTAGCCTGGAGGAAAACTTCTCCATCTTTCATCACACTCTGTGCTCTAAGATGGCTCATGAGGTCGACTGAACGACTGATAACTCAAAAAAGAAAACATCACTTCATGAATGACCAGACTATCCCTTTAAGAAGTAGTTTTTTATGTTAGAACCAGCAGTTCTGTGAAGTTCTTCTTGTCCTGCAGTCTCTTTCCTGCTGATTGATGAAAAGCGTCTCATGTTGGCGTCGGACTGAGCAACGGTTAATTCCTGGTTCCCAGTGGTGGGCAGTGCTAATCTAAAAATTAGTTCCACTAGCCCTAACACTAACTCTAATATTTAGGTCCCCTAATTCTAAAGCACTAAAATAAGCCAGTCAACCCATGAACATTCTTCAACAGACAACATGAGTCACATGTTATTCTCTCTTAAGACTTATCATTGACTCCAAAGCTGTGATTGTGTTCATATCTTAATATATTTTCACCTGGTGGATCAGTGACACACATATGAACAAAATCAGTTTTCACCATCAGTTTTTAACATTAAAGTGCCTGTGACGTCAAATTTCTGTAAAACATATGAATGCATTTTTAGAAAGAGGACAATGATAAAATATTGCAAAATTTATTTCATGCTGCTGAGATGAACAGTTGAGATATTTGCATGTGATGAAACAGGAAGTGATGTCAAAGGGGAATGTCTGCATGTGACGAGAGCGTTGCTACAACAGCTAACAGACTGTATAGTAGAATCTGATGTTTATTTACATTATTTTGAGTCACTATCAGAAAGATGAAGAGTCAGAGTTCAGATATTGTTTCAATAATTTGTTAGAGTTCAACTTTGATGTCACTTCCTGTTTCACTTCGGCTGAGCCAAGATCAAATGAAAATATGCCAGTTGTGGGACAAAGCGGGTAAAACAGTGTGTATTATTCCAACTTTCTTAAATATAAAGATGTTTTCTTTGACTTTTTGTATTTGAATATGCATGGCACAGGCACTTTAATGTTGATCAATAACATTTATAGACCTCAGTTAGTGCTTCTAAATTTAGCCTCTAAATTTAGCAAGTGCTAATCCACTAATAATTTTTTTAATTAGCAAAAGCCCTAAAGCACTAATCAGGAAATTAGTTCCCCTATTAGTGCTTTAGTGGAAGTGTGCCCACCACTGTTGGTTCCAAACAGGTCACATGACTCCAGGTTCACGCCTCACCTGCCTGTGTAGCTGCTCTCTCTCTGCCTCACCGCGCGCGCACACACACACACACACACACACACACTCCCCCGGGTCTTCCCTGAAACCCACATCTATGCAAACAGCCATTAAATCCAAGGTAAACGCCTCTTTATTCTGCCTGTGTTGGTCAGGGTGCTTGTTGAGTGAGGATGACTGTAGACTAACTCCTCAGAGGTTGAAGCGGGCCGTGTTAATTCAGCGGGTCTGTCACAGAACCTCGGCTCGCTCAGACATCTGTTGCTATAGAGACTGTTTCCAGTGGGCACTGCAACTGGAGCTGGAAAAAAAAGTGCAAAATATTCATGGGTGTGCCTGGATCTTTGTTAGAACAGGAGCGCACGCACACAAACACAGATACATCAAAGCCTGTTTGTGTGTGTGTGTGTGCTGGTTTCTGCCACAGACTGAGGACCACTTGCAAAATAGTTACCATCAAGGTGAGGACCTCACTTTGTTTGCAGCTCTGCTGTGCTTTACTAGTTAGGTTTAGAGGTAGGATGTGAATTAAGTTCTGGTTCAGGTTAGAGTTAACTATAGACCAGTCATGGTTAATTTTAGGGAAAATGTCTGAGTTAGACATAAATACATTTATAAAAATGAATGGAAGTCAATACAAAGTCCTCAGTTTGATGCAAATACAAGAATATGTGTGTGTGTGTGTAAGACAGGATCAAAGCAGAGCCTGAAATGCATTTTAATCAACCCGTTCATAAGGATCTTTATTTTCCATTTAAATACTGGTTGAAGAGGAGCTTGTGAAAATAAATATGAAGAGGGAGAGCAGAACTGGTCCTTGTCTTTGAGACTGATCACATCTCGGATATGAAAAAGAACATTCAGCATCTTTGGTAGAGGTAACCCCTCCTCTTTGCAGCATCTCAGTTCTTTGCTCCACCACTAGATGGAGACTCTGCTCTCCTCTAATTCTCCCAAACATCAGCAGAAACATTGGTGGGGGGGGGGGGGGGGGGGGGGGGGGGGGGGGGGGGGGGGGGGGGGGGGGGGGGGGGGGGGGGGGGGGGGGG
>JAUBOC010000078.1:21396618-21408317 GCA_032275365.1 Anablepsoides cearensis | reverse complement strand
CTATCTATCTATCTATCTATCTATCTGTCTATCTGTCTGTCTGTCTGTCTGTCTGTCTGTCTGTCTGTCTGTCTGTCCGTCCGTCTATCTTTTTTATGACTTTTGTTTGAAAGTAAACCGACTGAATTATTTTTTCTTTAAAATCCACAGTTATTCATTTGTGTAACCCCAGGAAACAGATGGGTTTTCTACATTTCCTTACAGGCTTGCACTAGAATGCGGTGCTTTTGATGTAACAGAAGAAAACATGATTAAAAATGTATAACGCTTGGGCAACTTGGCTTCACCTGGCAACCTGAGACCTTGCCTTGACCAGGAGGCTCGCAGCACGCCACCTCGCCTCCGACACCACTCAAACAGAATTTCATCTTTAACATAAATGCCTAATGGAGCTACAATCTCTTCAGTAGATGGTATTGTTTCCAGCGTCGATGGGATATATTCTTTTTTGAATTTTGGGCCTCTGCTCTGGGGAAGCACTTTTTTTTTGTAAAGTTGCGCAGTGAATGTGTCCAGTTGTGTGACTTATTTCTTTAATTAACAGCTGTAAGTGGTTGCATGGTGGATCTTATTATCTGTTCATGTCTCTGAACATTTCTGCACAACATGTACACAGAGGGATCTGAGGATAAAAGGCAACAAGGGAAACAGCACAATGGATAATAACCAAAAGAGGACTCTAACTTTTCTCACCATTGGATTGATTTTTACGCTGAGCGGCATAGAGTACGGTGAGTTCATGACGTCGTTTTTTCAGACGTGTAGTTTTACTTGTTGTAACGTAACCACCTCCTGATAGTTTCTTTGTGGTTGTTTCAGCCGTCATACTGCCAACAATCTGGAGGTACCTGCAGATTTTGGAGGCTCCGCCTTACTTTCTGGGTCTGGGTCTGTCAGCCTTCAGCCTGAGCGGGCTGCTCACAGGTCCACTGTTTGGTTTGTGGTCTGATCGAAGCAAAACTACAAAATCCATCATCCTTTTCTCCAACCTGTTTGAGATTGCTGGTCAGTAGTTGAAAACTGACAGACAAATCACACAAATGAAGCTCTTTCACCCATTTCTATCTTTTTGCATGTTGCATGTGTTTAGTTTTGTTTCAAGTTTAAAATGATGTGATTCTTATTGATAGCTAATATATAATATTCTCAAATATTGATGCACTACTGTTGTAGAAACATTAACCTCTTAATTAAACAATTAAAACTCAAGTATTGAAGGTTAATCGTAGACAATATCTGACGATCGGCTCTTTTAAATGAAACCAGAGTGTTGACAGAGAGGAGAAGGTAGAAACCACTCAGCCTGCAGCTGAAAATATGGATGGAGGACAACAGAGCTGCTTCATGGAAGAAGAACCTCAGGTTAGCCTGTTAGCCTATGCATTAGTGCTATCGCGAAAGCTAACAAGTTAACTGAGGTCCTCCATCCACATTTTCAGTTGCAGGCTGAGTCATTTCTACATTCTCCTCTCTGGTTATATTTAAAAGAGCCTGATTGTCAGATATTGTCCAAGATAAACCCTCAGGGTGGATAAAGTTCCCTCTGGAGATGTGACGTTTGTGAACGATCCGAATCTTTTGAACGGCTTTTTTAAATGAACGATAGGAGCCGAGTCATGGGGAGTAACAAGCCATTTGTAGATGGTTTTCTTTTTTTCCTCATATAATCTTTATTTTTTCATGCTTTGCTTTCTCACAGAAAACAGGGAGAGCTGTGGATTACAAAAGCTCATTATGGGGAAAGGGGGAGGAGGGGTTCTGCTCGACAAAACCTATGGTTTCACCCACGTAACGTGATGATGTCATCATGTACGGCAACACATTGACGTACTTCCCTACGTGTAGACATAACTTGTTCAAAATCAAACGGCTCTTTTGAATTTATCCCATCTCTAGTTCGCTCACAGCCTTTCACCGATGACCTGTCGACCTCATCATTTACCCAGAATGCTTTGCGTGTAAATAAAATGGTTCAGTCTGTGTAATATATTTTTAAATATTTAGTTTACTACAGTCTACAGTATTTTTACAGTCTTTATTTTGCAGTTAAAACAAATGCTTATCAAATAAAGTCTAATGTTGCAACTAATCGTGGATCGCTTTAGGCTCCAAAAGGCAGCCTCATATCAGATAAACCACCTCATCTGATTCCCTTTGATGCAGAGGAGCAGCTCCCCTCAGATGATGGAGCTCACCCTATCTCTAAGGCTGAGTCCAGCCACCTTACAGGAAGCTCATTTCAGTTGTTTGTATCCAGGATCTGGTTCTTTTAGTTATGATCCAAACCTCATGATCATAGGAGACAGTTGGAAAGATGGACCAGTAACTACTGAGCTTTTGACTCAACTCTATCATCACCTTGACAAACTGAAGCAAAGCCTTGAGGATGAGGCCCCAATCTGTCCATTTCCTGCTCTGTCCAACCATCACTCAGAAACAAGACAACCAGATATTAGACTCCACCACCTGAGGCAAAGATTTGTAGCTGTGACGTGTACAACAGCAGGAGGGGTTTCCCACGTAAACAAACCTCGCTTGCTGCCAGTAAATCATGCTGGACCCTTTAGAGGAGCTGACTCATCCCAGCTGCGTCACACTCAGCTCTGAATGTGGACACTGAAAGTCTTGGCCCGAAAACACAAACAAGAACCACGCGATCCGCATAAGACTCTGAAGTCTTCAAACCAGACACCGTCCTCTCCATGACTGCACCTTGATATTCTGTCCACAAACAGGATCAGAGACGAGGGACAGTCCCGATGGAGTCCAACCTGCTCTGAGGATGAGCTTGGCTTTATGCCAAGAGGTCTGAGTTATTTAAAGGCAGTAAATGGACACAGTTCACGTTGTTTCTCTCTGACCAACATTTATCATCACAATACACCCTTTTTCTCATCATTAACATACTGACTTTTATCTGTTTGGTCACAAAGTGTGATGTGTGTTGGCATTTGAAGCTAATACGAAAGAACAAACATTTATTCATTTTGAACGTTTGTCACATTGATGTTATTCTATTTCTTTTTTTCCTTGTCCTCAGGTAATTTCATGTATTTTATTGGATATTCAAAGTGGCTGTTATTATGCAGTCGGCTTGTTGCAGGTGAAACACTCACACCCACACACAAGTTTGTATTTCTGTCTTTATTTTATGTATTGATTTCCATCATTTATGTAGCCAGACTCTTAAAATGGCCCTCCACTGTTTTAGAACTGGGCTATATGTCACTTTTCTCATTCATGTTTATTAAACTTTTAGTTTAAGATAATTATCAAACACATTATTTAGAGTAAACAAGATGGATCATCAAAATAGTTGTTTCCCTTGAAAAAAAGTACATTTTATTTTTATGTTAAAATCTTATAGCAGAAGATATTAAAACACTAACAAAAAGCTCAATCTATCAAGAGGCTAACATGAAGCTTAATGTAGCAAAATGTCTGCTAAAATAAAAATTAGATCTAGAAGTGAAAATTGTCAAAATACTAGTTTAAAAAATCAAAAAGCTGGCAACAAGCTAAAAGTAGCGAAAAGCCCAAAGTAACAAAAAAAAAAAAAAAACAAGCTAAAAATAGCAAAAGGATAGCTAAAAGTATCAGAGTAGTAGCTAAAAGTAGACAAAAGTAAAAGTTGGGACCGAAAGAATTTCCATAAGAATGTTTAGAAGGGTCTAAAGAGATCTTGATGTATTTTTATGAGAACAGAAAAAGACAGATTTATAGCACTTATCTCCTGAATAAAGCTAACATGTTGATAAATAAATTGGCACAAACTTGCACAAATGATTTAAATGCATAAAAAATCACTTAAAAACAGTAAAATAAAGCGTGATTACTGAATTAACTGTTTAAAATGAACTTTACAGGTAAAACAAAAGTAAGCAATCGTAAACTACAAGTAGCTCTGTAAAGTCGCATTATGTAATAATGTAATAAAATTGGGCTTCAAAGGTAATAAAGCCACACTAAAACCTCATTATCATATTCAACCTACCAAAAAACACTTTGAGACAGTAATCTACAAAGCTAGACTCAAACTCAGGGGGTTCATATTTTTACCGCAGCAGGTCCTAAATCTTGGAACAAGCTGCCCCTCTGTCTCAGAAAGGTCTCTTCTTCGTCTGTTTTGGTGAGTTTCTTTAGATGATAAAAACTTCTTGAATAACTCCCCGGACCTGGCTGTCTAACTTAAAGTGCCTGTGACATCAAATTTTTGTAATAAACATGAATGCATTTTTGGAAAGATAACATATTGTAAAACAAATTTCACGTCGCTCAGATGAACGGTTGTTGAGATATTGGCATATGAAGAAACAGGAAGTGATGTCAAAGGGGAATGTCAGCAGGTAAACAGAGCGTTGTTACAAAAGTTATCAACACAGACTGTAGGGAAGAATCTGATGTTTCTTTAGGTTATTTTTAGTCACTATCAAAGAGAGATGAAGAAGAGTTAAAGTTTAAATTAATTTTGTTTTAATAAACAGAGACCAGAGAGTTTATTTTATTAATGAGTTCCCTTTGATGTCACTTCCTGTTTCACTTTGGCTGAGCCAAATTCAAAAGAAAGTAGGCCAGTTATGTGACAAAATGGGTAAAATCATGTGTTCTATGTTAACTTTCTTAAGTATAAAGATGTTTTCTTTGACTTTTTGTATTTGAAGTACAGATATGTCACAGGTACTTTAAGATCAAAATCCATTTCAGTCCCCAAATTCCAGTTTGGTGTACTTGGTCAAAGAACCTACAGTAGAGCTACTAGGGAGGGCCTAGCCATGTCTCCAAAAACAATCAGTTCAGGTTTGGATTCATTAAAATTTAAAAAGTTGAGTACCATCCAGACCTTTACTTCCTCGAGATAAGTATGAAACAGATTTACTGAGTATGCGTCTGACCTTTTTAGAGGAACATAAATCTGACTGTCATTTGCAGAACAATGGAAATAAATACCATGCTTTTAATAAGGAACCATGTGGGGAGCAGATGGAGAACAATAGAGGGCCTAAAACCGAGCCCTGTGGGGCTCCACAAAAAATAGAAGAGGCTCCAGATGAGACGGCATAATGTGAGAAATGTGTCAAAAGCAGCAGGTAGAGCTATAAGCAGGATGACAGTCACTAGATTCAGTAGCTAAAAGCATGTCATTAAAATGTAAAAGAGCTGATTTGGTGCTGAGGAGAGTTTTAAAACCTCAAGAAAGAAAACAAACTGACGAACATCTTCTCCAGGGCTTTGGAGATAAAAGAAACTTTAGACATGAGCCAAAAATTGGCTAAATGTTTAGGATTCAGTCCAGGTTTTAATAAGACGTTGCTCAAAAGAAAGTAGGCCAGTTATGTGACAAAATGGGTAAAATAGATCAAGTTTAAAATATGTTTATATGTTTAAAATGATCAAGGGCCACCAGAGGTGTTAACTAAGCGCAAACACTTTGTTACTTTACTTTAAGTATAAATTTTTTTTTTTAACTTTAGTGGAGTAATTATTTTTCAGCCTATACTTTTTACTTCTACTCTTTACATTTTAATTCAGTTATCTGTACTTTCTACTCCATTATTTATTTAACCCCCTACGTTTAATTCTCAGGCATTTTACTTTTTTCAACTCAAATTAAACAAGATTAAAATGTTATCTTGAATCTAAGTAATTAAGTAATTAAATAAATAAACCAGGTAATGGCACCTGAAGCAAGCAGCAGCGTCCAAAGTACATCAGAAACTCGCGCAAATGAACAAATTCCATGAGCTTCCACGTTTTATACTGGATTCCATTTTGTGTCAGTTTCATGATTCTGTTTGCATTTTCTGCATTGAAGAAATCATAGGGCCCTACATGTCTCAGTCCTATTTTTATTTATTTTTTTACACACCTATGAAATTTTTACCCTCTGTAATATGCTCACGTATCCCAAGGGGTTGGACATCAGCTTTTTTTTAGTGTTCATTACTTTTACTGTTATACTTTAAGTACTTTTAAAACCATTAGTTTTATTATTTTACTTCAGTAAAAAGCTCGAGTTGATACTTCTACTTCCAAAAAAGTATTTTTAAACCCAATCTATACTTCGACTTAAGTAATGAATGCGAATACTTCTGACACCTCTGAGGGCCACACCAGAAAACAGACTAGTGCTGATGGGTTCTAAGTTGGGCTAAACCTCTTTAGATTTTAGATTGTCTTGTTTTTAGAGGAGTGTCCATAACAGACTCAGGTCAAGTAAGATTAAAAGTTAGGCTTATTCTTGAATAGCCTGTGGTTTATAGGTTGAAAAATAAAAACAGGGCAAGTTGAAACGTCAGCGTGAGCCACAAAATGACTAAAACTCTCACTGATTTTCAGTCTCTTCAATAAAACTTGTCAGTGCTAAGAACCAATGCTCTCATATTTGTTGCCCTTCCTGTTCAGAGATGCTGATAACTCTGAGGATGTTGACGTCTGTGTGCGTGAGATGGATGGTGTTTTCCTTTCAGGCATCGGTGCAGGAGCAGGCTCGTCCATCTTTGGTTTCCTAACGAGGAGCACCCTGCCAGAGGAGCGGGCCGGCGTCTTCGCAGCCGTCATGGCCTGTCGGCAGGCTGGCCTCCTTGTCGGTCAGTTTCTGCCTTCTGCTCTGGCCACAGAGGAGAGGTGTCGCTCTCACCTCTCCACACCTCTCTGTGAAACACCAGGCTCTGTTTTCTTTGATGTGCAGTTTGATCTGCGAGGAGCAGAAGACATTCAATAAAATCACTAAGGTGTGAGGCTACTGCCTTCACACATCCTCCATTTATCTCATCTTTAAAGCTCTTCCTCCTGTCTCTCCAGGGCCGGCGTTCAACTTGTTCCTGCGGCTGTGTGATTTCAAACTGGGGCCCTTTGTTGTGAACAAGTATACGTCTCCTGGGGTAACTGCATCCAGACAATCAGTAATCTGAGCTGCTCTGAAAGGCTTATGAATACAAAAACACACCTCAGAAATTGTCGCTCTATATTCTAGACTCACATGTACCCCTCCTCCTCCTCGCTCTTTGTTCTCAGAACAAGAAGAATAAAAAAAGATTTAGGCCTGTAATAACCTGTACCTGTCTGTTTCTATCCCATGATGCTTTAATGAAACACCTGTAGCAGCTCAGATGAAACGCAACACGTCTGCTTTTATTTTTCACATAATTTGACACGGAGCGTCTCTCTTGGTTGCTCTGATAAATACAGACACCTTTCTAAAGGTTCTATGTGGTGGAAAGCAGGGTTTGGATCCAGTTTTTCCCCCTCGCCCTCAGATCTTTATGTGCCTCCTGTGGGTGCTGCTTCAGTTTGTCGTCTCGGCTGCGTTTTGGGACGCGCTGCCCGCCGGCTCAGAGGAGGACGGCGTGATGATGGAAATGAAAGCAGAGGACGACGAGGAAGAGGCGCCGCTGGTGGGGTCTGATGAGGAGCAGGTGCACACCTACAGAGCCGTCGACTCGGAAGAACCGGGGTTTTCTACCAAGACGGAGCCCGTCGGCCAGAACCCGATGAAGAACTTCAGCGTCAGCAGAGGTGAGTCTGCAGGATGACTGGATGTCAGCTTGTCTCCTGACAGTTTGTGAGATTCATGTAGGGAGAGGTGTCACAGTCCATACATGTGTTTGCATCTGGTCTATTGATTTTCTAGCAGTCACACACACTCACACACACACACACACACCTACTATGTCTCTCTATCCTTGTGGGGACTTTCCATTGACTTCCATTCATTTTTTTTTTATTTTATATTCTAACTATTCTAAATATCAGCCTTTGAAGTTGTGGGGACCGGGCTTTGGTCCCCAAAAGGCTGCATTTTTCCTGAAAAATTGTCCCCACCAAGTAGCAAAAACAAGGCCACACACACACGTGTGTACACAAAGTTACATCTACTTTCACTTCATGTCTCTGAGGAATTTTGTGCTTGCCAGATCAGATTCCTCAAGTATTGATTGTAATTTTGTGTGCATGTTTCTGCGTGTGTGTGTGTGTGTGTGTGTGTGTGTGTGCATGTGCGTGTGTGTATTGTCCTACTGGATTAACATTGTTGTAGGTTTAAATATAATACATGCTGTGATTGCTATCATCCATTTTCTTTTGTATTTCACAAGCCGTGTTTGTACGATGGAGTATTAGGGCCACACAAGACTTTTTATTATTATTATTATTACAAAATTAAAGTAGTTATATTACAACAAAAAAGTCGTATAAAAATAAAGTCATAATATAAGAATAAAGTCGTAATATTATGAGAATAACCCGTTAACCTGCGGGCCTAAAATATCATAAAACATCTTAAAAAGTACACACAAGTAGTGCTTTTCAGCTCTTTAGATTAAATTCAGAAGCTTGGTCTCTTTTTAAAGCTAAAAATCTGTATTTTTAACTTCAGCCGTCATGACGGTTTAAATAAAAACTTAAAATGAAACGCGGGCAATGAGCTATTTTTCCATTTATTTTTAAACAAAAAACATCTTTACCACTTTGGCACAAGGGAAGAAATACTTTTTCAAGGAAATATTACAAAGCTCAGAAGGAAGTTCAAATGTCCCAGCTTTTTAGCAGCATGTAAACGCATCATCTACACACAAATCTGGGAGCTCTCAGCAGCGTGAAAACAGTCTCAAAATGATTTGTGCACTCGTAACCTGATCTGCGCGTAAATTTTTGTCCGTGCGTATTTAGCGACTTGTATTTGTAGGAGCCACTTTGTGTGTGTGATTATCAGATTTGTGAGGTTGAAGGTAAAACAAACTTTGTGTGTGAAATTTTAACGTTTATGTAATTTATATTTGTTCGTGTGTACTTTTATTTTTTATTCGTAACTTATTAATATTTGTGCGTACATTTGAATACACACTTACAAATACCCAAAGTTATGCACAAAATGTTTTTTATGGGTTACAAATCATGTATTACACACACACAAACCTGTTGTGTGGCCCTAATACTTCGTCATAATGTTTGTGTACATATACAGTTTTTTTATTTTAGACCTTTTCTAATATGTTCACCTACATTGACCCTATGAGGACCAAAACTAGGTCCTGACACGACAAAATTTAATTTCTGGGTACTGAGATGTGAACTGAATATAGGCGATGGCAGAGGTCAGGGGTCCTGCAGGGGACTTCATTTTTTTTATATAGTTCTGTTTTTATCACACATTACCATGAATTCAGCTTGTATCAAGTTGAGAAATTTTTCAGTCAGAAATGGTCACATTCAGTCAGCACACCAGCTGAGCCTCCACGTGTTCTGCACACAGAAAGGAGTAGAGCTGAAACGATTCCTCAAATAATTCAAGTAATTCGATTACTAAAACTCCTCCTGGCAAAGGTTCTGCCTCGAAGTTTTATTAAAAACAGACACTTTTGTCCATCTGGAATGCTATTTGTGTTACTCCCGCTAATAGCTACACGCGTATGCTAAGTGCTGTGGAGGGAGTCCCAAAATGAAGCACCCAGAAAACAACAGAAATTGTCTCAATGTGTGGGAACATTTCAAACTAAACAGAAAAGAAAAGCCAGCGCAGTGCATGAGCTGCAGCAGAAAACAGCTGCTGCATTCATCAACAGGTATCCTTTGCAAAATGCATTTTCCTAAATCTGTCATGATACAGACGTACAAGCAGGCATATTTTGACTAACGTTATATCCTAGTGGCTTCCAGTGTGTGATAAAAACAACACTTACTGTAAGTGTGTCAGATAAAGATAAAAACACAACAACAGACTGACAGCTTGAGCTGAAACGTTTAGTTGTTGATTTTCTTCCATCTTGACTTAAAGTCTCTGTGACATGCCTATGCTTCAAATACAAAAAGTCAAAGAAAACATCTTTATACTTAAGAAAATTGCCCTAATATACATGATTTTACCCATTGTGTCACATAACTGGCTTATTTCCTTTTAAATTTGGCTCAGTCAAAGTGAAACAGGAAGTGACATCAAAGGGGAACTCAATAATAAAATAAACTCTCTGGTCTCTGTTTATTAAAACAAAATCATTTAAACTTTAACTCTTCTTTTGTCTCTTTTTGATAGTGACTAAAATAATCTAAAGAAACATCAGATTCTTCTCTACAGTCAGTGATGTTGTGGTAATGACGCTCTGTTCACCTGCAGACATTCCCGTTTGACATCACTTCCTGTTTTTTCACATGTAAATATCTCAACAACCGTTCATCTCAGTGACGTGAAGTTTGTTTTGGAATATTTTATCAATATTATCTTTCCAAAAATGCGTTCATGTTTATTACAAAAATTTGACGTCACAGGCACTTTAAATGAAATACTTCAAGTGAATATTTTAAGTTCAAAAGTACTTTTAGTTGTTAGTTTTGTTTTGCTGCTGCATTTTTATGGCTTTGAAAGCTGTCAATACTCTTTATTTATTACTGCCTTTGTATTTGTTTATAGCTAAGCAGACAAGACTAAACATTTTATTGCCTAAAATGGGGAACTTTAAACACTGTGCCAACATAATAATAGTGTGAAAATATGAATTTACTTTTACTATTAGCAATAACAAATGAATTTTACAAAACCCAATGTGCAAACCTCGTTATTTTATGTTACCTATTTTACTTAATTAATTCCTAACATAAAAGATCACATTCAGTTTTCCTATCAATAAAAATGAATTTACAACATTTAGATTTTTCAGTGATGGTTAAAAATGATTTAATGACAGAGCGGTTTTAATTAATGCAGCCTGAAACCTCACATACTGAAGCTTCAAATACATGAATCAAACACAACTGGTTCAGTCATTTTATTTTGATTGCAGCAGGATCACCTTCACAATAATAAATCATGTAATTGTCATAGAATAAACTCAAGCTATTACTGCAGAACCTGACACTTTTTATCTGATTACCTGATTAATCGACAGAATGCATGATATATTAATTATCAGAATAATTGGCTCGTTGCACAATAAGGGCTACTTGACTTCTGCTAATTGGAAGATGTGAGGACCAGTACTTCCTGTTTGGTTGTTCACCACGGATGAGGAGTTGTTTTACACCTGCTACCTTCAGGACCGCCCGGAAGTTACAATCAACGATGTTCTCCGCTCGATTCGAGCCTTATCATCAGTTTCACAATGTAAAAAAGCTGTACTCCACCCCTCTGCCTGTGTTCTCTCAAAAAGCGATGAAAGAGTGATTGTCACTGTGGTTAAGTAGGAAAAATAAAGATTTTGCGAGGATTAAAAAAAAAAAGTAAAACTCCCAACTCTTCTTAACTGTCCTTAACTTGGTTCTTAGCAATCGTTGTAAGAAGTCATTCAAATAATTCGCGAACGACACATCTCTACTCAACACACGTGATTCAAATAATGATATTACATCTTGTCAAAACCTGTCAATCACTCATTCAGTTCAGTCAGCTGTGTTAAAGCAGGGAAACATTTAAAACAGTGGGTAAAGATGAACAGATTTACATATTTGATCCTGCTAACCAAAAGCATTAACACTTTTTATTATTAAATTTTCATGTTCACTGAACCACTTCCAGAGTAAACATATCAGACTTGAACATGTTGTTGGTCTCAAAGGCCCAGTTTTGACTTGGTTCAGGTCATATTTGGCTGACAGGTTTTTTTCCGTTTCTATGGGGGAATACTCTTCTTCTTCATCAACTCCTATTTGCTGTGGTGTACCCCAAGGTTCTATTCTGGGACCTATTCTTTTTTGTTTGTACATGCTGCCAT
>JAUBOC010000078.1:21370863-21386543 GCA_032275365.1 Anablepsoides cearensis | reverse complement strand
TTACCAAAGTAAATTTATGGTAAGATACTTGTACTTTTACTCAAGTATCACTTTGAGGTACTTTATACAACACTGCTGTTTCGTTCCTCATTTCCTCTTTATTTTCCTCACACCTGCTGTGTACAGCCATGTATTAAAAGGAATCCACGATGATCTGGGTCACTGTTAGATTAATATGCTTTCATCAAAATTAGCTACGTGACCAAATCTGTCAATGCATCATTAATTACAATACGGCTTCAGTTGATAGCTGTTTGCACAAGCAAAACTAAAGAACAACTTAACAAGTTGCTCAGCTTTCCTCATTTTAATGCAGTGATAACTGCGTGCTTTATCGTGTAAAGGTATACTAGTATTACGACATTAATTTTAGAATATTGACTTTTTTCTTGTAATATTACAACTTTATTCTCAAAATATTATGACTTTATTTCTAGATGACTTTAATGTTGTAATATTATGACTTTATTTTCGTAATTTAATTTTTTTTTAATCTAGTTGTGTGGCCCTAATACTATAATAAATAATGATAAGCAGAAAAAAAATAAAGTCAACATAATAGACGCTGATGGTGTAAGGATCCTTGTTTTTATTTATTTATTTTTTTTTGGAATGGGATTTTTATTTATTTTTTGTAATGATTCTTACAGGTTCTTTGTGTTTCATGTCAGTTCTATGTTACTTTGATTGTCTTTGGCTTGTTTCTCCTCAGTCAGCTCTGTCTCCAGCACTCACCTGTCAGTTATCAGACCAGCTGCCTCTCATTTCTTCGTTAGCCCAGTTCTCATACATTCAGCTGGTTCATGGCATCCCTTCAATGGTAAACACATGATGTTTCCTGTAAGTTTCTCATAGCCATGTTGGGTTTTTGCTTTTATTAATGAAATAAATGGTAAATGGTCTGAACTTATACAGCACTTTATCAAGTCCATATGGACCTTAAAGTGCTTTACACTACAGTCCTTCACCCATTCACACACTGATGATGGTAAACTACACTGTAACCACAGAGGTGGGGCTGCAATGCACCGGCGCCACCATCAGTAGGCAAGCTGGGTGAAGTGTCTTGCCCAAGGACTCAACAACTGGGACAGCTGGAACAGGAAATCAAACCGCCAACCTACCGGTTATGGGATGACTCCCCTAACCACTCCTCCACAGCTGCCCCAATAATACGTACATGAAATAGTTAAGAACAGCACGATGGCTCAGAAGGTCCCCGGTTTGGACCTGAGTTTTTTCTGTGCAGAGTTTACATGTTCTCCTCATGCTTGTGTGGGTTTTCTCTGGGTACTCCGGTTTCCCCCACAACACAGAAACATGTACAATAGGTTGCCTCCAGGCTCAGGCCGCCCTGAAAAAGAGATCTGTGATCTCAACGGGACTTGCCTGGTTAAATAACGGTAAATAAAAAAATGCAATCAAAATAAATTAGTTTTATTTTTAAGCTTCCAGTGTCCACCTGCAGTCTGGGTTCAACCTGTGCGCCAATCGTGACAGGAGGAATATGAAGTAAAAAAGGGAAAAAAAAGTGCAGTAAAGATTCATTTAGATTTAAAATGTTTATAAATCTTTACTGCAATTTTTACATTTTTTAAGGATGTTGAAGCTGCTTTCATTTTAGATTAGAAAAAACTGGCAGAAAAAGCAAAATGTTTCAAAAAGTATAAACTTCTGAAATACCAAAAGTGGTAGCCAGAATGTCCTGAAGGAGCTGAACTTTGTGGTTTATGAATTGTTAAAATTACAGAACAGGATGCAGTATGTGCTGACAAACGTATGGAAGAAAAAATATCTTAATAATGTGATTTATTATAATCAATATGCTGTTAATTTGTATTACTTCACTGTAGAATACAGAATTATAACATCTTTTAAAAATCTTCTGACAGACAGATCATATTTATTTTCTATATATTTTATTTACTTGGTTGAACTTGGTTGATTTTCTTCATTTTATTCTTCAGGCTTTAGCCAAGGAGTGCGACGCTCAGTTGGAGGTCTGGCCACCATCCTGGGTCCTCTGTGGGCTGGAGGACTGACCAATAATTTGTACCTCATGCTGGGAATGATGCTGGCTCTTCTTGTAATGATCACAGTGAGTAGAACACGGCGCTGAACTGCCAACACTTTCTGACTCCTACATGAGCCCAGAAAGGCTCAGCAGAGCAGGGGCCGAGGACTGAAGTGGTCCTCTTCCAGTTGGACGTTTGGGTGTCTGATCTGAAGCTCTGAGACCACTACAGCTGTAGAAAAAGAGTGCAGGAACTAGACTGGTCCTCCTGCAGTTCACACCTGTCTCCCAGTGAAAATGTGTGGAGCTGTATGAAGAGAAGGACTGATGAGCAGCTGAAGTTGTTCATTAAGCAGGAATAAAATAATTTCACGTCAATGCTTCAGTGTCCTCAGTTCACTTATTGAGTGTTATTAAAAGAAAAGCTGGAGGAAAACAGAGAAACATGATCCTGTCCAGCTTTTATAGAACATGTAGCATCAAATTCAAAATGAGTCAATATTTGCAATAAAACCCCAAAGTTTACCTGTTTAAACAATAATATTGTGTCTTTGTAGTTTATTCAGTTGAATATGGGTTGAACAGGACAGGAGGCTTCTGATCAGGTCAAAAACATAAATAAAAAAAATAGTTGTAAAGTAACTAAGTACAAATACTTCTTTACTGTACTTAAGTAGAAATTATGGGTATCTATACTTTACTTGAGTAATTATTTTTCAGCTTACTTTTTACTTCTACTTCTTACATTTTTACACAGTTATCTGTACTTTCTACTTATTACATTCTTTAAAAAGTTAAGAAGTTGTTCCTCCTGTTTCATTACAGCTTGTTGTTAAAAAATGTGTAGAAATAGAGTGAATTTAATTGTGGTTGGATGAGAAGTATAAATATATATCATTCTGATCTTGTATTAGTTTGTACACAAACCATCACAGCTGCAAAAAACACAAATCATGTCACACTGCAGCAGAACATAGCAGATGTACTGAATGTAGCCTTGTACAAAGATGTCTGTGACATATATGTGACCCATCATATCGAAATGAGGATTAAGTCAAATTTGATCAAAATGACCTAATTACATTTTCAGATTCCTGCTTTAAAAGTTACATTTTGACACCTGGATCATTCTAATATCATAAACTTATCCAGAGATATGACTTCATTTGTCTTGTTGGTTACATTAATACATTACTGTTCAGTCTGAATCCTAATTTTATGTAAATTTATTGAGTCATTTTTTACTTCAATATAAAGAGGAAAATTTCAAATAGTATTTGTATGTTAAGATTTCCCAGTTATAAAGAAAAAAACTTTGCTAGCTCACGGAGAAAAAAATCAACATTTTAAGGAGTTTTTACTCAAAATCATTTTTTTGTAGCTACTGCTCAAAAAAGTGCTTCAAAATTTTATTTTAGGATTACATTTTAGACATTTCATTTAAATGATACAATGAAAAGGCATTATTTTATTATATTTACACAAAATGCAATTTTTGCAGCTGTTTAAATCAAAACCCTATATCTGCAGATTTCTCCACATTCCACTTTTGGACTTAATCCTCATTTTGATGTGACGGGTCAAACATACACATACTGTATATATATGCATGCTGAAACAGGTAGACTAGTGCACACTAAATTTTTAACATTAACATTTTTATATGATATTATAGCCATTTTGGCCTTTAGAAATATGTTTTTGAGGGTATCACTTCCCAGTAAATGTCCTTTTGGGAAGTCTAGCTGCTCATTTTTACTCAATACTTTTACTTTAAATACTTAAGTACATTTTATGTCAGAAATTTAGTTTTGATACTTAAGTACAAAATATATTAGATACTTTAAGAATTTTACTCAAGTATTCTTAGAGGAGACTTGAACTTTTACCAAAGTAAAGTTATGGCAAGATACTTGTACTTTTACTCAAGTATCCCTTTGAGGTACATTATACAACACTGAATAAAAACAGAATACAATGATTTACAAATTATTTTCAACCTATATTCAACAGCCGGCACCCTCCGCCCCCTGGCTGCACCAAGAGATTCTGTCCATGAAAGTTATGAACAGAATCGGTGAGAACAGACAGCTCCAGAGGAGTCCAACTCCCACCCTGAAGGGGTCTGACTTACTGCCAGCAACAGTAGAAAACACAGACCCAACCACACACAGCTGAAACCTGACAAATAACCAATAATTTCCTTGTTTTTTCTAAAGTATTTACATGTAAACAACATATGAACAAACAGCAGCGGCATATGAAGGATTTTTCACTTCCTTCAAAAAGAAAGAAAATGCGATGATAATGATCCAGAGTCCAAAGCTCCACAGACGCCTCATCAAAAATGACTCAACCTCCTCCTTACAGCAGGTTCTACTATCTTTCAGTCGAAAAAACCCTGCAGAACATATTTTGATATTGTTGGCTCTGGAGAGACCATAGATGGATCCAGTTGGTCAAGAGAGGCGTCAATCAAAATAGGAGGGTCTAGACGACCATTCTGACACCATAGTATTTGAACTAGATGGGTTCCAGCCCATATAGAAAGTACTCACAGGAAACTGGTATCAAAATATCATCTGTTCTTTGTTCTACTCTAAAATTATATTTTTCAAGATCAATTGTAAATGCCTCAAATAGGGAAGGGAGGGGGATTCTGAGGAGCGACCCCTCCTGCTGCTGAACAATCTGAGTAGTTCTACACTTCAAACATGAGTTTCAACAGAGGTTCTGATTTGGGCTTTTTTTTTAGTTGGGCAAGTTTTCCATTGTGTTTAGGCTGGAATCAGGATCTGGCAACCCTGCTCTGAAAGCAGGAATACATCACAACAGACAGCAAGAAGGATGCCTAAAAGTGAAATAACCAGTGTAATCAGATTACATTCATCTTCTTCACCTGCTGCCTCATGTCCAGATCAAAGGGAGGCGGTGCCTGTCTTCAGCAGTCCCTGTTTGACAGACAGGTCACAAGTCACTTCATTTGTAACTGGAGGTCAACATTTCCACGTTCCAAGTCTTAAAAAAATCAATCGGAGTGTCCCCTGAGGACAGATAGAGTCAGAACGTCAGCTGACCCCGACCCAACCTGACCTTAAAATAAAAGATGAGTTTGAAAAGCTGCAGAAATAAACTCTAAGTTCTTACTTCTGTTCTCTCAGAGACAAGGCGCAGTTTGTCACAGCTTGTGTCTGAACACAGAAAAATCCATCCAGTCCTCACGTGTTTGAAGTATTGGCTCCTCAATGAAGCAGCTCTGCAGCTTCTAGTGGTCCAATAAACAGATGCTCTCATCTCTGCAGCACACATTCAGTCTGGGTTCTCTTGGACTTCCTGGTTGCTGCTCTGATTATTGGCCTTGTTGCCCAGTCAGTGAGTTCTGCTGGAGGACTGTGAGTTGGGCTGAATGTGGCTTCTGAAGGGAACGAGTGGAGCTTTAAGCCAAAGTGTGTAAATGTGTTGAACATAGCAGATTTATAGATTGTTTAGAATGATTTAAAATACTTGTTTTTATTTTACACCATCAACTGCAGTCATTTGGAGCAGTTCATGTAGACTTATTAATTATAACTAGATACCACATAGCAGTAGCATATATGACCGCAACACCAATGCATCAGAGCAGATTTATTGTTTTGGGTGAGGGTCCGGAGGTGGGGACAATTTTGCCAAAAAAAAGCAGCGTCGTGGGGACTGAAGTGAATCATGGGGACCTGACCTGGCATTGGTCTCCACGAGTCCAAATGCATGTTACAGGTGTGGGGTTAGGTTTAGGACCATGGTTTAGGTTAGTTTTAGGGTCAGGTAAGTAGCTGTGAGGTTAATTTTAGAGTATATGGTCAGAGTTAGGGTCTTAAAAACATGAATGGAAGTCAATGGAAGGTCCCCATGGTGTTCAAAGTGATACTTGAGTAAAAGTATCTTATCAAATAATGACTTTGGTAAAAGTTAAAGTCTCCTTTATGAATATTACTTGAGTAAAAAAATCTGATATTTTTGTACTTAAGTATTAAAAGTATGAATGTGTGTAAAGAATGTGTTATCAAAACAGTCAGATAATAGCATCTTCCTTTGACAGAAGTGGGTCAGGGTGAGATGTTGGCACCAGAATGTTTACCAAAACCCAGAGCCTGTTATGGAACTCCTAATCTGAGAGGAGACAAGATACAGAGTGAACCATGATGACTTTGGAAGATCGGCAGAAGAGAGGTTGTAACTCTTGGACTGAGAACTAATGAGGGTCTTCAGAGAATATCTTTATCTTTCCCATTACACTAAGAATAAAAAGTCAAAGTGTTGATTTAAAATAAGCAGTTAGATTTTCTGTAATGACATTTATTAGGAGGTTTCCTCCACAAAACAATGCAGAAATGACTGTTGTATTAAATAATGAATGTATGTTAAATTTAGGATGCACTAGTCCAGCTGTTTCACTTTATATACATATATCAAGGCTGAACAAACCTTTTCCCCAAAATGAAAATCTATCTGAGGCCAAATGTAATAATATAATTCATCAAATACAAATAATTCTTAAGTACAGTACTTTTATTTTAATGATTATGTCAGAGTTTTATATATTTATATTTCTTATTCAACCACAGTTAAATTCACTCTATAATTTATATGGAGAGTATTTATCTTTTACAATAAACTGTAATGAAAACAAGCAAAAATGAAATAAAAGTAACGACTTTCTACTTCTTGTCTTTTTAAAAATGTAATTAGAAGTAAAATGTAGGCTGAAAAATAATTACTCATGTAAAGTACAGATACCAAAAAATTCTACATTATACAGTGAAGAAGTATTTGTACTTTACAACTCTGACATTTGCAGCCCACTGTACATCCTGCACCTTTTGTTTCTTATAAACAAAAGCTGATTTATTGAAGAGGTAAAAACTGATTAATGTCTGTGAGAGAAGCTGAAGCTGAAGCTTCAGGGTTTTCCTGCTGCAAACCCCTGAACTCAGCACGCCTCTGGAAGCTCAAACAGATTACTCTGCACTTTCTGTCCTCTGAAGCCACAGCACACTGTTTCTTTTTTCTTTTTTTTTTTGTCAGATTATGACGGCGCTGTCCTACGAGCAGCTAACGGAGCCGAGGCCGGTGCAGAGCGCCCAGAGCTCTGACAGCGGAGGATAGGCCTGCAGTGACCACCAAGAGGAGAATCCAACGTGTTAGACTGTGGAATAAAACCTCCCAAACACACTGTGTCCCATCAGTTAGCATTACAATCTACCACTAATCCATATTACCATCAAACTATTAATTAGGCTTTACACAAGGGGGCACCATTGCTCTCATGTTGAATATTCACAGCTATAATTGAAGATGAAAGCCATTATTTTTAAACTGAACTATTTATATCCTCAGGTGTTGATGAAAATAAATAAAACAGCGTGACCCATGAAGCAAAACATTTGGTTCATTTTTCCCGAACCTTTCTTCCTGTGAAGAAATAAAGAAATAAAAATGAAATAAGAAAAAAAAGAGGGAAGTGTCTGTAAAAATGAAGCGGCTGACACAATGAGCGCAGAAGTGGAGCTGTCAACATCTGAGCAGCTCCACGTCAGAAAACCTGCCAGAAGAAGGAGGGTCAAAGACTCTGGAGCTGCTCAGATTGGTGTTTTTTTTTTTTTTGTTTTTTTTTACACATGAAGTAAAACTCAACATGAAAGCTTTGGGTGTAATTAAACCAGTTTTCTATGGAAGTCTGTTCCAGCTGTACAAACGACACTCCTGAAGTAAACTTAAACAAGAAACTTGCCAAGTTGCCAAAGCCTGTCTTTTTTTTTCTAACTAAAGGGAGCGATTTAAATTTTAATTGCCTGCATTCATAATTCACAGCTTGACAAGGTGTGAGCAGTGTACAGTCAGCTGTTCTGCTGCATGCTACATACGTGCAGAGGAGAGGGCGACGCTGGGAGCAACATCAAGGCATCCTGGATTCTCTTTGTAGCATGGAGCTTCGGCCAGTCTCTGTGTTTTTGCATAATTGCAGATAAGGCTCAGTAACCTTTCCGCTTTTCTCTGCTCAGCATGTGATGTTTGCCTTTCTAGAGGCTTTTTTTTCCCTTTCTTTTTGCCTGAAATGGAAATTCTAATCTCCGGGACTCAAGGACATAATATATATAAGTACTTTTATGCCCTGATCAGCGTATTGAGGTGCTTGACATTTGGAGGGAGATAGCAGGGTGAAGGGATTCAGGTCCAGCCTAAATTTACTTCCTTTGAACCAGAGCTCCGTCTTTCAGGATGATCTCACTCTCTTGTGTTTTACAATCATCCAGATGAAAAGAAAAACCTGCAGTAAAAACTGTAGGATTTATTGTGACGCTTCACAAACATTCATTTTTTTCTCTGTACGTTTTCTGGCACGTTTCTCGTTCCACAATTGTTGTGCTGTTTCAACAATTATCAAAACGTTCAGCTCCTTCAGGACATTCCGGCTATGACTTTTGGTATTTCAGCATTTTATACTATTTTAGCTGTTTCACTTTTTCTGCCACTTTTTTCTTTTTGAAAATGAATAGAACTGTTTTCAACATCCTTGCAATCCTTCAATGTGTTTCTAAATCTTTGCAGCACCTTCTGTTCTTTTTAACTTCCTTGTGCTAATGTTAGCTTTTTTCTGCTATTTCAGCTGTAATTCTCCTTTCTGCTATTCTTCTGTTAATTTTGTTTTTTTTTTTTAACTTCTTTCTGCCAATTTGAGCTGTTTCTGCTTCTTACAGTTGCTTTTTGCTATATTCAGCTATTTGCTAATCTTAGCTAATATTTAGCTATTATTAGCTAAAGTTGGCCTTATTGAGCTAAGTTCACAAATTCTCAGGTTCCTTCTGCTTAGTTCAGCAAATGTGTGCTCCTTATGCTTTCTTATGTTAATGTAAAAAAATTCAGCTACATTTTAGCTGCTTTATTTCATTTATGGAATGTTTTAGCTGTTTTACAACAAAATGTGAATTTTTTTTACTTTCATGCATTTTTCTCCTACTAATTAGACATTTTTTTACACCTCTTTCACCATCTAGGTGCTATTTTCAACTTGTGTCTACTACCTTTAGCTTTTTTGTTTTTGATAAATTTAGTTTTTTTTTCTGCTATTTCAGCTATAATTCTGCTCCTTCCTATTATTCTGCTAATTTCAGCTTTTTAAAACTTCTTTCTGAAAATTTGAGCTGTTTCTGCTTCTTACAGTTGCTTTTTGCTATATTCAGCTATTTGCTAATCTTAGCTAATGTTTAGATATTATTAGCTAAAGTTCGCCTTATTGAGCTAAATTCACAAATTCTCAGGTTCCTGCTGCTTAGTTCAGCAAACTTGTGCTCCTTATACTAATGTAAGAATTTTCAGCTACATTTTATCTGTTTTAATGCACTTATGGGATGTTTTAGCTATTTGTACTTTTATGCATTTTCTTTATGCTGATTAGACATTTTTTACACCTCTTTCACCATCTGGGTGCTATTTTCAACATGTGTGTTACCTTTAGCTTGTTTTTATGCTTTTTTCAGCTATCTTTCTGTTCTTTGTAGCTATTATTCTGCTAATATAAACTTTTTTATGCTTCTTTCAGCTTTTTAATTTGAACTCGCTTTAACTGTTTTGCTATTAAACATTTTCAGCTCCATTTTTCAGCTTTCAGCTAACCTTTTCAGCAATAGGCATTCTAGCATTTTCACAGGAAATGCAATTTCTCTAGTTTCATGTTGAGTTTTTTTTCTTTTTCACAGTTAAAAAATCACAGAGGAGACAAAGAACTAACTAGAAGTCAGCAAAACGTCCATGAAATGACCAGAAAGCCTTCAGCTGCAGCTGTGAGACTGACATCACATTTAGCATGTTTTCCATGGTGGCGAGGAGGAAACATAAAAGAATGTTTTGAACACAGAAGCAGTTCAGTATATGACTGTATGGATGTGTTCCCACTCACATCACCCCCACATGAAGGCATGAATATAGGAAGTCAGAGGCCATGAGCTCAGATGTTAAATATACCAACACCAGCTGATAAAAATTTAAAGATACACAGATCAGCCATTAGATGCAAACTATTATTTCTGCATCCTTCACCGTGGAGAACTTTACAAACATGGAGACGTTACTTTGTAAAGATGCCAACGGGTTGCAGATTTAAAGTAGTTCTGTTTAACTCAGAGGTCAGAGGTCTGATCAGTAAACCACGTCACGTTCAGGTTTACAGAATTCCTGTTGCAACCTGCAAAAACAGCCGGATTAAAAGAACATCACAGGGAGCCAGGCTAACAGCCGTCAGAGTTTCACCACTTTTACAGTCCGAGGCGGCCATGTTGGACTGCCAGCTGTTCTGCTCTGATGTTTTAACTTTACAGTCAAAATAAGAACCACAACTGTATCCTTGTGTTGCTGCTGCAACAAACGGGTGGACATTTCTACGTTTTTCCTCTCTCTCTTTGTTTTTATTATTTATTTAAGTCATAAAAACAATAAAACAAAATAAATCTGAATAAAAAAGGGTGCAGAATTAAAAGACGTTCCAGTGAAAATAAATAACATCATTACAGTTCTCCGTTTTTTAAATAGCTTGATTTGAAATAACCTGAACTAGTTGGAATCTTGAGCAGAACTTTTTAACTCCATGATTTAATTATTGTTTCCATCTAATCATATGTTTGCAAACTAATATGAATCCAATCCATAACCTGCTTAGTTTCGCTCTGCCTCTCAGCCTAACGCAGTTTCAATAGATTCCAGCTCCTCTGAGGAGACAAACAGGATCAAGTAAAGATGAAACCATTGAATTTAGAAAGTTAGTAAAAGTGCCACAAACATCATCTGCTTTAGACACAAACTTTATTTTTTATTTTTTACTTTTTAATGATTTTGAATGATAAATGAAAGAATAAATGTTGCAGTTTTCGGGATATTTAGTGAGGGTGTTTTGGGACATGACATTATGTGACGTTCCTGCTTGCCCTACACGCCCCTCTAGTCCCAGGAGACATTTCCACACAGCTGGTTTGAAACAAACAGGCAGGTTTTTAAGCTTCAAACCAGGTTGTGTACTTGTTCTGTCACAGCTCTTAGAGACATTAAATAAAACATGTTCCTGCTTCTAGATGAGCAGATGATCTCCTGAGACAAACTCATTTGTTACGGAGAGGTTTACTCCAGCTAACATGTTCTGTTACAGCCCTGCTGCTAAAGGAGCAAAAAAAATGTAAAAATAAATAAATAAATAAAAGTCTGCGCCAGGAGGTCGAAGGTGAAGAAGTAACACCAAACAGGACATCTGGTTTTGTGTTGTTGTCTCAGCTGACGTCATGTTTTCCTCTGTTCACATATTCTTACTGAAATATCCACACTGTGCCAGCAGGAAGTGAGAATTAACTACCACATAGCAAAGAACCAATGCACCAGAACTCACTAGAACAGATTTATTGTTTTGGGTGGGGGTCTGGAGGGGGAGCTGGGTGCTCATTAGTGGACCCAATGGATAGAGCTTCATCAGAACTAAACAACAAAACAAGTCTGAAGCTCATATGTTGAACAGTTTTTGAGTTATAAGTGTTTTTTATGTTTTCACTTTTCAGATGGAGCCCCCTCCTCAAAAATGGGGTCTATTGTAAAACCATTGGCTGGCTCAGTTTAGGTCAGACTCATCTACATTCCTGACAAATTTCATGTTGATCTGTGTAGCTGTTTCTGTGCTATGGTTAAGCAAAAATAAATATATAAGTAAACGGTAGGAAATAAATTTGACCCCCCTGCTTCACATGTGGGGGTCATTTTAACATAAAGAAACAGTATTCTCAGCTAAAGATTCTCTCAAAACTCTTTCTTTTTACACTATTTCACTTCTCTTTTCAGTTATCATTAAAACATTGGATCAATCCATTCCTTAAAAAAAACCCTAAGCAAAATTGTTACATAAATATGAAATTGTTTAATTTGTATGAGTTACTGTTTGAAAAGTTGATTTTTTAAATTTTGTTTCAGTATTTTTTGAAATTAATATATTTTTTTAGTAAATAGGAGCAGATTTAAGATTTTTTTCTTCTTCTGCTGCATTTTATTTGTTTTGTTGTATGTAATGTGTTTTATTTTGTTTTTTTTAAATGAAATGAATAAATACTATAATAATAATAATAATAATAATATTAATAATAATAATAATAATAATAATAATAATATGACCCAGGATCCAACTAAAATGAGACAAACAGAAAAAGTAAAACTGTTTTGTTGTTGTTTTGGGTTCTAGGGCCCAAAGTAATGGAGGGAAGCTTGGATTGTGTAGAATGTATCGCACACGTTCAGGTTTAGATATTAAAGTCAGTTTAAGATAAAAAAAAACTTTTATCATAACAATGTCTGTTTACTGGTGTTGCCTATGTTATTTTCTGAGTTTGTTACATTTTTTTCAGCCTTCTGTTCTTGTTTTGGATTATATTTGTCACCAAACCATTAAAGTTACCTCCTTTGTTTTTCTCTAAGTTTTTGTTTCTTAATCTCATTTGAAACTACCACTGTGGGGATGAAACACAGCGGGGAAAACTTGCTGTGACTCAGGGAAAAACAAGTGCAAACATCGAACATTAGACTAAACTCTGATGTGATTCTGTAGGAGTAAAACTGCAGCATATTGAAGAAAACCTTCAGTAAATAATTGGACTAATGTTTTTTTTTATTCCCATATCTTCACAGAGCCTTAAATGTTTAATGAAATAAGATGTAAGAAGGTTGTTGGATAAAAGTTTTAGGAAAAGTAAAACGTGTTTCCAACTCTTCTCACACTTACACTCCTGAACTTCTTGTTTTTGACTCGTGAGTCTGAAGTTTAGTTTTGAAAGATGTAATTAGACTAAAATTAAAAAGTCTCCACCTGGATGTAACTCAGGTCTATGATGTGGGGTCTCTACAGGTGGTCAGGTCCAGGTTCAGCAACAGTCTGTGATCAAAGAACGAGGTCAGCTGACCTGAATATACTGAATGAGCAGGTTATTCCATCAATGGATTGTTTCTTCTCTAACGGCACGGCCATATTCCAAGATGACAATACCAGGATTTATGGGGCTCTTATTGTGAAAGAGTGGTTCAGGGAGCGAGAGACATCATTTTCACATGGGTTGGCTCCACAGAGTCCACTGAGAATCTTTGGGATGTGCTGGAGAAGGACCATTTTTTTGGTGGCCACTTTTTTTAAGCTTTATTCTTAAACATCAACAGCAAAAATAAAATGAGGTCATCATAACAGACAGGATGTCCACAAATCTAACAAGGCTACAAAGTTCTATATGAACAGATGTAAACAGGGTCCATCAGGTTTGATCCTTCAAGTCTGTTCAAGTCCAAACAAGACTGGAGGCTGTTAGGATATCCAGTCTTCCTTTCCTTTCTTGGTGGCATATTTTAGAGAAAATATCAATTGTTCCATACTATGGTTATTTTTTTCCATCCACTAAATAGTGGGGGTTCATTATTAAGCCATTTTTTGGTTCTAGTGTTTTTTACTACCAGCTAACAAATATATTTCCCCTCTCTAAAGCTCCTCTGATATATGTGACCCATCATATCGATACGAGCATTAAGTCTAAAAGGGGTTTATGGAGAAATAGGCAAATTTAGTGTTTTGAACACTTGCAAAAATTGTATTTAGTCAAAATATAACAAATAAATGCCTCATCAATGTTTCATTTGTGTGAAATATAATCATAAAATTTTTTTTGAAGCACTTTTTTTGATCAGTAGCAACAAAAAAACAGATTTTGAGGAAAAACACCTTTAAATTGAAAGATTTTCCCTGTGAGCGAAGTTTTGTTTCTTTCCAGCTTGGAAATCTCCATATTTAAATACTATTTGAGATTTACTCTTCATAAGGAAATGAAAAATTCCTCAAAAAAATGACATGAAATTAGGATTCAGACCAAATGTTATTGTGTTATCGTAACCAACAAGACAAATTAAGTCATATTTCTGGTTCTGTTAATGTTATTAAAATGATCCAGGTATCAAGATGTAGCTTTTAAAGCAGGGATCTGAAAATATGATTAGGTCTGAAAATATGATTAGGTCATTTTGACCAAATTTGACTTAATCCTCATTTGGATATGATGGGTCACATATTTTCTAAATAAATCACCTGAAATGTAAAGTTAATCTCTTTTTTAATGATGATTCTGATTGCAGACATAACATCTTTCCAGTAGGAGGAGATAGCAGGGTAATCCTAAAAAACATGGAAATGTCCTGAGTCATTCTCCAACAATACCTGCTCAGTTTTTATTTGTTTATTAATTACTTTATTCTGGGAGTAATGAAAAATCTCAAATAATTTTTCCAGGTTTATCCTCTCCATATAAGTGAACTAATGGTAGATTGTGTTTTACAGATATTTAATCATTCCTCTTCAGTTCCTTTTATATTTGCATCTGTTTCCCATCTGATTCTAGCAATAGGTGTCTTTGGTGGACTTGTTTCTTTGACCAGGCGTTGTTGTAGAGAAGAATCTTTTGGACTGAGGGTTCAAAGTTTCCTCAGCTAAAGGAGACAATGAATAAAATCTTTTTTAAATTGTTAATTTCAGAGTCCACCAGGGTCTCAACTCTGCTGCTTCAGTTAGAAACCTGAAGTCAAAAAAGACCTTTTGTTCAGTTTGATCCTCATCTTGGTCATTATTAACCCAACCTTCAGAGCCAGGCTTCCAGTTCAGTCGTCTAATGACTGAGAGACCTGACCAAAACTAAAATAAAAACAGTCCTTTCAAGTGATTCTGGGTGACAAACGATCACAAATCCTTTCCATCTGCATGAAGACTTTAACATTCTGTCTCTGTGTTCTCTGGTACACGAGCTGCAGAGAGAAAATAAGCTGGAACCATCCAGCCGTGTGTTAACACACGTTTTAATGCAGAAAAGTACATTTTGGTCCCATAAAGTCGCAGCGACATGTCGTCATGCTGCTGTTTGATCTTTTAAACTGGATCACAGCGTTCACACTGCACACGTTTGATCAAATCCAAATATTAATGGCTGTTTTTGACACTGATGGGCTTTAAAGTCAAATTAATGTTGTCA
This sequence comes from Anablepsoides cearensis, assembly GCA_032275365.1. Classification (NCBI taxonomy): domain Eukaryota; kingdom Metazoa; phylum Chordata; class Actinopteri; order Cyprinodontiformes; family Rivulidae; genus Anablepsoides; species Anablepsoides cearensis. The sequence continues at coordinate 21,371,471 of JAUBOC010000078.1, read as the reverse complement.
CTGGACAAAGATAACCGTACGTGCTCCGAAAAACCAAAAGCTGCATCCGGCTGGAGCAGATCTTGTGTTAGCTGCTTCTCCCTCTCTGAGGGAATGAACCGGACTCAGCCTGCTTGTTAATCTCTTCTACATGATCTATGAGTTATCAGTTATGAAGGGAAGAGATGAAATCATGCAGCTCGCCTCTTTTTGTCTGTGCTGCACAAAGATTTTAGCTTTCACTTCTTCAGGGAGGAAGTTTGCTTCTTAGCAGGAGACAGTTTATTTAAAAGAATTATCAGTGGTTGATTAAAGACTTCCAGTTTCATCTGTGTTGTTCCCACTGTTGTCACATGTTGTTTTAATTATTTTGAAGGGGTTTTCTGTGAAAAGGTAATTAATATCTTTTGTAAATAAATATATTATTCTCCAGATTCAGGGTTTAATTGTGACAGAAGTGACTAAACATGTTCATAATAACCAGACAAGATGACTGCCTTCATAAAATGAATAAAGTGCTTTTTCCTGAATAAACTTTATAAAACTTTACACTAATAATAATAATAATAATAATAATAATAATAATAATAATAATAATAATAATAATAATAGTAATAATAATAATAATA